>WAAE01014883.1:0-46907 GCA_013400495.1 Nicator chloris
AAGGTAAGTTTTTGGGGCAGAATTTCAAAATCATGTTGATACTCTTTGCTTTACTTTTCTGGTAACAAAAGACAATTAAATTTGAAAATTAAGGTGAATGTTCATGTTTAAAAACTTAATATTACAATTACATTGTAATTTTTTTGCTTATGCTGTGAAAACCTCTACTAAGTCTTTGTATTTGAAGAGTTTACATGTAATAAAATAGAGCTTTCATACTTGTGAGTGTGTTCTTGCAGACTGAGATAGATTCAAGGGATACATGACCAGTGAGGTATTTAAGAGTGGGTGGGAACAAAACCATAAGAAGGAGCCTGACTCTTTGCCTTATGTTTTTCACATATATATGCCCTGTTAGGGTATGAAAATGGGTAAGTTTATGATGGAAGATGGCAATGTACATAAAAAGAAGGAATTGTTCCCCACTGCATCTGTAATAGCTGATGTCAGTCACCTTCCCAAGAAAAGGAGAGGCCAGCTGGACAGTGTGATATGAATGTAAGTCAAACTAGGTAACAATGAAAGCCAGGAGGGAAAGAGTTCGAGATCAGGAAATTAAAGTCAGATACCATCTAGAACTGACATCATAAGTAATGTGGTGAAATGCAATTCTTGTAGTTAAGAAATAGCGGGTTTCATTCATCGTGGTGAAATCTGTTTATCCAAAACATTGTAGAATGTATAAGCACAAGTAAATAAAAATACTGTGAAGCAGTAAGTCCTTTATTGTAGCTTGAAAACAGACAAAACTTAAAATGCTGTATTCTGAGAAAATGTTGGGGTTTTTTTACAAATACCTCCCTCAGAGAGGGAGAATTTCAAATCCTTTTTAATTGTCTAAATGCAAATAACATCTACTTGTTATAACACAAATGCTAGCATGTTCAGAACTCAACTAGGAGACTTGTGGAAATACAGACAAGTTAGCATTGTGAACAAAAGAAAATACAATCTAACTGGAAGCATCTGGACCCTTCACTCCAGAAGGGATCCCTATCATAATGGGGCACTATGAGTCTAAAACTGAGGTCTAAAATGTGACAAGTACTAGTTTAAGAAGCAATAATGTTCCATGAGGTTCCTTGTCTTTATATACTAAACACAAACATGAGTCTAGTTTTATCTTTGTATCTTTTAAATCTACTCTAAGAATTTGTTAAGATACAACTCATGAATTTTTCCTGCAAGGTGGAAAATCTTAATCAAATGCCCTAGGTTCTTATATGTGTTGTTTAATGTTTTACTTGACAGCTATCACTTGGTGGCATCAACAACAGTTTGAGTCTGTTGCATCCATTTCTTCTCATTCACATTCTTTCTTTTCCACTTGAGTGAGGCCACCAAATCCAATTCCTTTGGGACCGAAATTTTTTGCATAGCAAACTGCAAAAGAAGGAGGGGAAGGTAAATGGTACTCTGAAGGCTCTCAGAGGTAAATGTCTTTTGATTTTCACTTTTAAGTTACTATCAAATTTAAGTTGATGAAAAGGAAGGAAATATGAAATTGTGTATTTCCAGTAAGTTTATCCAGGTCTTAATGGTGAAACTGGTATCACATACTTGGATTACACAAAAGTTGCATCTGGTGTTCTCAAAAAAAGTTAAGAAACTATATATTTTTTTAGATCTAAGTAATATTTTCGTTAAAGCTACTTTCCTGTCTGAAAGTGCTCAGTAAAACTTGGTCTGATGAGTAATACAGAGAAAACCAGAGATTTTTAAGGAGAAGAACAGGAGCGTAATCCAGAAACTATTGATGGGCATTTAAGTAATTCCATTTGAACCCTATACTTATGTCTGCATGGTTATTTACCACAACTCTGCTGAGGGCTAATGGTGAGCATATTTCTCCAAATATGCCAATTTGATGCACTTGTGGTTGACAGACTGTACTCAAAGTCACAGAACTCCAGTATTCTTCTATAGGACTCAGTATTCTTCTCTGTAAAGTTTAGCTTTGGATATAAAAGCTTTGCATATTTTTTCCCCTTAAGCTATTTCTAGGAGTCAAGGGAAGTCTGTGAAATTTCTGAATCAGAGAAGAACATCTAGATGTATAATTTACCATTTTTGCCTTCTGTGCTACCAATGCAGTGGAACTACCTTTAAATTTTACTAGCAAGAATTCAGATTTGGAGGACCAAAGATCTGTATTTTTGTGGGTTTTTTATTTTAGTGAATGAGACTGTGCAGGTACAAGAGCCTGCCCAGCAGACATGGCCAGTGCTCTATTAGAAGGTCTGACAGATTTGAGAGGTTGTAACATTTGTAGAAAAATTACGGCTTTAAAATTGAAATGTTAACAGTAGAAGCTGCAACTGCAATGTTACCATAGCTCTTGGCTTTCAGAAAGTTGCTAAAAAAAGACAAAATGAAATTTCCTGGGGCTGTTAAACGTACAGCAAGGCAAATCACAATGGCAACCCTAGGTCTGAAGAGACTTAACTTTAGACTGACTGTGTACCCCAGTTCAGCTCCCTGCAACTCTCACCTTTACAGTAGAGCTCTCCATCCTTGTCCGTAACGTTCGTGGATTCTAAACTCTTCCCACAAATAGCGCAGCGGAAGCAGGTCTTGTGCCAAGGCTGAGCAAAGGAAGACAATTCATTGTGTGGCGCAGAAAGAGTACAGCCAGCAGGTACAAGAAACAAAGAAGTACTGCTTTGTGTGGTGTGGAAAGGTTAAAATTAATTTGTTGATCTTGTGGCTTCGACTTTTAGTCATTCTGAGTTAGCCTTTTTTCAGTTATGTTGTCTAATGTATGTTCAATTGCCACTACAAATAAATGTTTATAAATATACCCAGAGATGGACGAAGAGCCAGCTTGTACAGTAACCTGTACTTGGTCCTCAGACATCAGTAAGAAGCAAAAAGTTGAGAAAGGTTTACATGAAGTACAAGATTTTAAACCTGTTGTAGCAATTTTCAGATTCATCCTTATGTTTTCTTTATGCATGAAAATTTAAATGATCAAGGACCTCTTAGCTATAGTTTCTCACCATTATAAAACGGTGTGGTTTTTTCCCTAGTGCTGAAGTCACTACTTACTTTTCCTCCTCCCATGATCTTCTCTGCAGCATACACTGATTTGCCACAACGGGGACATTTATCCACATCTACCATCTTTTTGGCAAACTTTGAAGCATTAGTTGGTGTTGAAGGGCGAGCAGGCTTTGGTGACCCTCTAAAACAGAAGTTTTAAAAGCTGCTTAAAAATGTTACCTTCTTTGGGAAGAGGATTTCATGATTTTTTTAGTAAGGCATAAAAAATACTAAATTGCTGGCCTCTGACATGCAAAAGGGATAAAAAAAGAAAATCAAAGTGTTCTATTGAATTCTGTGTTGTGTGATTCAGAAGCTGGTCCTGTAAGCTCTGATGTTACCTGTTCTGGGCTAAGTACAGGGAGCTAGCAGCAGCCACATACAGAAAAGATTATATTTAATGAAAATTGAAGTAAAAACCAATTTTCTCCCATTGAGAGGCAAGAGGGAAAATACAAGGAAAAGATGTCCCTAGTCTTTGTAACTGGTTATCTGCTGGTACTCATCAAACTGAAAATAAATTTCAGGTTTTTCATGCCATAGTTTCATTAGGCAGCGAAACATTTGCACAGGGGATTGGGGTTCTTACCTGGCCTAGGGTCAAAAGAACATCAGAAAAGCAGCTTTATGTTTTATTTCTGGGCTTTGTGCTTTATATCTTTGTGCATAAAGCCTTTCACAGAATGATTTCTGAATTATCAGGTAGTTGGACTGCAACAGGTCATTGTATCCACAGGATGCAACAGTTTTTGGTGCAGAACTCTGCCCCTAATGGATTTGTATAGTACAAGGAGCTACAGTTAAATACATTGTTGAAGCTTTTATTTCCTAGACAGCATATTGGTTAATTGGTTTCTTTATAGTTAGACCACCAGAAGGAAGAAGCATCGTTGATTTAGAAATGTGCAGCTTTGAGAATTGCAGGAAAATCCTATAAAAATGAACTGTCAGAGCTAATTATGTGCTTTAGGAAGATGGTATCCCATTAGAATGTCTTTGTTCAAACACATTCTCAGTGTGTTTGTAAGTGTTATTCGAACCACAGGGAGGATTTAGAAATGTTATTTCCCCCATTGAGAGGAGAGTTAACAGTATGGGGTAGTGTGATTATTTCTCTAAGAGTAAAACCTTAACTGTATTTTAGCCTCTAACAGGGGAAAAAAAATTATCTTTTTCTATGGTGAATATGACTTTACCACTGTGCTCCAAATGGCAGATTACAATTGCAGTGAATATTTACATGTATGGTGGCATATAAAGGCTGCTTCTGCAGAATAATTGCCTATTGAAGGAGGGAATAATTTGTAAAGCAGGCTTAAAGAGACTGAGCATCATTAAAAACTGTAAATTACTGTGTCCATGGAAGGAAGGGGTGTAGGAAAGCCTGCTCTGCTCCTTACGCTGGATGTTGTTATGGCAACAGAATAAAATATATAAAACACCCTGGTAAGAGACAAGTGGAACTGGAAAAAGGAGCTGTCACTGGGATTTAACTCACTGCTGCAGATTCAAGCCCAGGTGGTCTCCGGTGTCAGTGCTGAGGCATCCAGCCCCTTGTCCAAAGCCAACACCTTTGGGGCCGTATTTTCTCCCGTAACAGGTTTTGCAGTAGATTTCAGATTCATGAGCTGCTACTGTGGTGCTGTCCAGACCCTTCCTGCAAGCCACTGAGAACAGGGAGAGAGAGGCACGTATCAGCATTTGCCTTTCAAATTTGAACTTATGTGGTTTAAAATAATCAGAATTAGTATTTATTTTTGTTAAGCTTTAAAAATCTGGGGAAAGGAGCCAATCAGTATAAAACTTGTCAGTATAAAACTTGACTGGGCTATTGCTGAAGTAAGAGGGAGGTGCATGAGGGTGCACAAAACGTGTTCTTCTTTTGCCACTCTGAAGTTATCCTGGGATCCCAGGGAAATCTCGATCTGTGAAGCTTAAAATGGACTTGAGATAACCATCCTGAACTCCCAAACCTTAAAAAAGGGGGGAAAGAAGGTTGCAGGGGCAGTGATGCCTCTGTGCATCTGGCCTTTTCAAAATACTTGCTCTGAGTCTGTGGTGGCTTTCTCAGCTCAGCCCAGGCTGTTGTGATGTGTGTTTCTGAAAGAGGCTTTAACATCGACACCAGGTCTGGAGTCAGGCAGGACATGTTGGGGTTTTTTATCATTATTTGTTTGTTGGAGCTGTGGCACTAAGGCAAAGCAAGTGTCAGCTCTGTCAGACTTCCTCCAGGATGACAAGAGCATGGCTGTAGCCGTTCCCAAACAGAGCTCTTGCAAATCATGTCTGGTACAAAGAACAAGCTAAGCTTAGCTTAGCTCACTAAGAAAGGTCTGGCAGACTTTTGGACAGAAGGTGCTGCAGGAATGCCCAGCTTTCATCAGGGAATACAAATTATGTCCTCTAAAGCACTACTAATAATGAATGGGGGAAAAAATAGTAGCTACAGTCCTCACTACTTGGTGGGGAGTGTATGCCTGTGTTTGCTGCCCCACTTGGGGAACTCAGTGTGAGACAGGCTCGACCCCACCAAGAGAGAAAGATCTTTCAATTCAATCTGTCTTGAAAACCAGGATTTTCCAGTATGCTAAAAAATTACTACTTCAATAATTCTTACAAATTCTTCACTGTTCAACAGTGGATGATTAGAAGTGGGGAAAAAAATAGGCAAAAACTTTCTCTCCAGGTTCCTTAGAACAAATGCTTGCCCTGCAGAGGGCATTCCTGTCACAGGCTATTGATAGCTTGGAAAACAAAGTTGCTGAGTTCATGTATGCAACAGAAAGCTGTGAAATACAGAAGTATTGCAAGTGGCCAGAAGTGCAAGTGTTTGATTAGCCCCTTCCCCCCACATATACTTTAAATGTACTCTTCTGAATCCAATTTATCCACCGCAGGGAATTTACACCCTGGAACCTCTGAATCTTTAATCATAGACTCGTAGACTGGTTTGGGTTGGAAGGGACTTTGAAGACCATGTAGTTCCAACCCCCAGACCAGGTTGCTGTTAAGAGGCATTATATAATACTAGTTATACATCCCCAGTTCTCCAGTTATCTTTGTGGCTTTCTTCCTCCCTGTATTTCATGGAGGGGGAAATAATTTGCAAAGACCTTTACACTTAACAGAAATAAAACGAGGCACTTCTGTAAATGTGTGAACCTGATCTCCTCGTACTACAGTCTGGCTTTGAGCTGATAATTATATTTGCTAAGGGAGTCGAGGGATGATGGAAACTCTAGCAGCAGATAAAGTGTTTCTATTTCTGGTACCTTAGGGAAAGGGTATCAATTCACCACGACAGATGGAGCAAAAGCCCTTGAAGTGCTATTGTTGAAATAACTTTGAGACCTGTCATCTGCCAACAGATCCTGTCCTCCCGCCGGTGCTGAGGAGATGCAGGTTGATGGCGTGAGATCCTGCCAAATGTCCATCACTGCTGCACTTTGAGTAAAAGCTGTCAGTGAAACAACAGTCTGCAGGTAAACAGGAGTCTCCACAAGAAGGAGGGATTGCTAGGAACAAGTTTCTCTCTTGCAATACTTGTAAGGAAAAACAATGGAGCGGAGAGAGAGTTTTACATATAGTTTAGCTTGTCTGATTCTTCCTGCATTAACAGGCTGCTTTCAATTGTTTATAATTCTGCTGAAATTGAACTCTTTGGTCAAAAAATACCGATGTGCTTTGTGTGCCTGGTCAAATATGATGTGAAATAGAAGATATATTTGAAATAGTTTTATGTAGAAATACGCAAAAGTGCAGCTAAACTAACTTTCCAAGCCAGAGTTTAGGTTGGGGAGGATTGGTTTCCTTCTGTTGAGAAATGAAATCCTATAAATGGTTCGTAGAAAGCCTGTGAATGTGATATATGATCCTGAGGCACCCAGAGCTGCTGAATAGTGTGTGTGAATCATGGGGGAAAATAAAGCCAATTAACATACCTTTCATATGCCAGCTGGGCAACTTAGGTTCATCTTTAGGTTTTGACCTTAAGCATATTTCTGATGGGAATACTATTTTTGGTGTCTAACCTATTAATAATTTAATTCAGACTTAAAACAAGGGGCAAATAAAAGAAAAATTGAAAAAAAAAAAAAAACCACAACAAAATACACCACCAACTAACCAAGAAAAGCCCCACAACAAACCAAATATTCAATAAAACTAATGGATGTAAGTTGTTTACCATGAATCACTAACAGAAAATAATTCAGTTGTACTAAGAATGAAGCTTACACTTGAGAAATATTCATAACTATACTCTATTAGGACAGCTCTTTATTTACTATTAATTGTTACAGGCAAAACATGGAAGCATTAAGAAGGTTCTGGTTGAGACTGAGTTTTTCCTTTTACCATTCTGTAAGAATTGGCTGAAGATTGTCAGTTAACTGAAAACTTTTTGAGGGAATCCTTTCTTACTTGGCCTTTTAAGCATCACTAAAGGCATCATTTGGACTTCTAGGCATCACTTTTAGGGCACCTGGAGAAAGGCAAAGGTAGCTCAGGTGTGTCCTTTGGACTCATTCTGCAACGTTCTGCACTGTATCAGCTAAGCATGTAATGTATCCAAATAAGAAGTCTCCATCTGTCCAGGGAAGGAGGGAGAACATTGGATTCAGTGGCTCCTAAACTGTCATGCTGGAAGTTATACTGCAGAGGTACTAATCCCAAGTATTGTCTGCAAAATAAACTCTTCAGCTATCTTTAGTTCTTACCAAATTGTTTGGTCTCTCCCTCTCCACAAAGGGCAAGCAGCTGAATTGGTACCATTTCTCTGATTTTTTTTTTAATTTCTGCCTCTTCTGCAGAGAAAGCAAAATTCCTAGAAGCCAAACATCACAGAGGAGTGTGGAGGGAAAGAGTAAGTGAAATGGAACTACATGAAATATGGGAAGCAGGAGACTGAGGTATGTGCAGAGTGTTGGTGGGAGGTTTGGATGACACCAGGGTCTTTCAGCTTTTCAGTGTGAAACAAATTAATGTCAGGATTCACTGTGAAAATAATCATCTCCTAGAAGTAAAGAAGTAATCATCCTTCTGTTTAATGAGTGCTGTTTGTTTATTCTGCTGGACTTTTCAACCTGAAGCAAGCCTGTGATGTGCCCCATTGTGGGACAGAAGGAAGGGTTTCCTGGAGGTGGATGTAGACACCAGGATTCTGCAGCACCTTAGTGTCCCTGACAAAATCCATCTCATGTTTGGACAAAGAAAAGCCAGGAGCCCAAGAGGCAGATTAAGGTAAATACCTCCAGGTAAAAGATGGCAAAACTGCCTGCCAAGTAATACCAAAATAAGTGTTCTGGCTTTAATGGAAGAGTTATACAGAACTATGGGGGTGCTGTGATGCTAAACCATTCAGCCCAGCTTACTGCAGAGGAAGCACGACTTGTGGAAGCTCCTTCCATTGCACTGGATTTCCTCAGCGTGGTACACTGTCTTTTCACAGGCCCCACACTTGGCTCCTCCTCCCCAGTTCGGCATCTTTATCTGAAAGGTTAACCTAGGAAATCAAATTACATCAATAAATACAACAGCAAATGTGAATTCTTTTAAATGGAGCAACTTGATTAAAAAAAAAATACTTTTTCCTACCTCTCCAGTCAACTGCTACTGCATACTTGCAATATACTACATACCTGTGTGATAGAGAAGTGAGGGTGCTACTCTGGTGCTTTGGGGACAGGGACAGTCTAAATCCCTGTGATTCTCTCTTGTAAAAAAGGATATGCCTTAGTCTGGTATATTGTGAAGGTAAATATGTGAAATGATTGCAAGGTGTTTCAGTGAAAAGGTGCTAGGATCACTCAACTCTCTTCTGGAAAAGAGGATCTAGGATTTGTTTTCCATCAAATAGTCATTTTCTTTCAGCACTACCCTCTCCTCTACCCCAGCACAGCCTTTTCTGAGTTCTTCCTGAAACAGCCACAAGATCACTGTGCTGAACAGCCATTGTAAAGTAATAATGGATAGGTTCCTGAGATGCTTGACGTGTGGGGTTTTTTTCTTTGTCAATTGCATTTAAAATCTGAACATCAGAGAAAAAAAAAAGCACCGTGGTTACTATTCCAGTTAGCACTGAAGTGCCTTGCCCAAGGTCACACAGGAGGGCAGGAGCCCAGCCCAGGTCTCCTGATGTCAGGCTCAGTGCCCTTCCCTGTGCTTGTGCTGTCACACACCTGGAACAACCCCAGCCCTCAGCCTGCCCTTCTGTTTTCTTGTTTGAGTCATTGTTTCTGGAAAGACTAGGATGTCATCTTGTCATCTGCACACCGTATTATCGGGTTGTTCCAAGCTCCTGGCACAGGCCTTCCTCCTTCTTCTTGGAAAACCAGTCACCTTCTTATTATAGTTACTTTGAAGCCTGCTTGTGCTATTTGTGTTTGATAAAATTTACCAAAAGGTACTTTTAACTCAGAGCAGGATTTTGAAGGCTGAATCAGGCCTGCTACCTGAGAATTTTCTTCTGAGGTCAGGTGATAGAGAGACAGGAATTAATCATAGCAGTGATGTAACAGAGCTGGTATTTTCAATTAGTTGTATTTTAGACTAACTTTTTATTATATATTTACACTGGACTAATGCTCTGTGCTTATCATCATCTCAGTGACTTCTGCACTTCAATCTTCTGAATTTCAGAATGAAATGAACAATGTCTACATGCCAGCTCTCTGCCCTAAGGGGAATCCTTTCTGACAACTAAGACCAAAAATCCTGTAGTGGTATAAAAGAGTTGTCTGTCCAGCAGAAGGAAGGTGCACACACTCAAGCAATGGCACTGGAGACATAGCAGTGGGGGCAGGTTTTGTAGTCTGTGTTTGATAACAGTGCAGATACCAGCATATCCAAACATCTCTGCCTAACCACAGCAGTTATTAGCATATCCTTAACCCTGTGTAATTAAATAGTCGCTGTTGTGACTGCTACCTTCACTAGACAGCATCCCTGTCATCCTCGTGCAAGATCCAGTCTCTCCTCCTCTTTGTGAGGCTGATTTATGCTCAGCTGAACATCCTCCCCAGCTCAGTCAGCCCAGCCCTCTGCTGTCATGCAGCAGCAGCATCGTTAATCTCTTCCAGACCCTCCCAGCTCTCTTGGGAGGCTGCTCAGGAGCAGAACTGCTCTGGCAGTTCCAAAACAGTAGTGGTGCAGAAAGGAAATGAAAACTCAGCTTTTTTTCTAACTCTGTTTATCTGTAACGTAACAAGTGAGAGGCAAAAAACTGATGTAGCTGAAATAAGAAAGAAAACTAACTGTGCACAATGAACAGATGATGAATTTGATCTCTCTCACTCAGTGAAGCCTTTACTGAACAGCACTGTTAAATTGGTTTTTCCATTTCTTTTAAATGTGAGATAAAGGAACAGAAAGGAATCTTTCATGTGGGTAAAATCTTATTCTCACTCTGCCATTCTATATTTTCTTCTATTTTTAAAGTACTTTTGTATTGGTGCCATTTTTTCTTTCTCATATGAAAACAGTTCAAGTGATGCTTCAAACATTTTAAGGAAGAGCAGCTGTGGATAAAAATCAGTTTTGTGACACTTCCTTGAAAATTAAAATGAGATTTTTGTCTTTGTAGTGTTCCCTTTCAAATCAGGTTTCCAGTGGAATCCCTTCCCAGCTGAGGCAGCACTGACAGCTGCCTGGCAGGAGAGTGGTTTGTACCTCTGGTCTCTGTAAAGCTGCTTCTTCTCTTAGCTCTCAAAGGCACACCAAGCCTCCAAGTGTGTGGCAGCAGGGATAGTTGTTGGAAAGTAGCTCCAATTACATCATCAGCTGAAGGGGAAAAAAGTAATCTCTGAAAAAGTCTGATAAAGTGTAATAGTGAACCTTGTGCTCTCAAGGGCTGTGGTTAGAGCTCTTAGAAGGACCATTGTTCCTGAGGCTAATTATAGTAACATGACTGGGCATGCATACACATTTTCCATGTTTTTTTGGCATCACCTGATGGCAAGCTGTAAGAGAAAGAAGAAAGGCACAGCAGAAATATTCCCATAAGGATAGTGGTGTAAGAACAGCAGTGCATGCCATGATATCTGTGCTGGCTGGAGGAACAGCTGGGTGAGGTACCAGGACACATCTGTGCTCTTGCTGTCCAGGCTTTGCTCATCCCTCTGGAGATGAGTGATCCCTGTGCAGCAGGGTTACCATGAGAAAGTAACCTCCACAGGGGGTGTGGCACTCATAGTTTTGTACTCACCTAAATTATAATGGTGGGAAAAGCTCCATCCTTTCAATGTGCAAATAGAACGTGGTCTCCCATATGTCATCAGAAAAAAAAAATAGATCCAAACTCTCTTCCCATCATTTCATTGGGTGTCAGTGTCCAAATCCCCATGAAATTTCCCAAACTTTTTTGTCTAAATCTGTTTAACTTTTCATATCTGCTCATCAAATGGTACTCGTTATATCCTAGTGATCTGGTGGGCAGTGGAGCAGACTCATCCTACAAGTAAGAAATGTGTGACACAAACTTCTGAGTGTTAGTGTTGCAACGTGTCGGTGCTCAGGGTGCTGCTGAGCTGGAGGAATGTTCTTGGGCTTGATAGATTGCTACTCAGCAGCTTGTGTCATTCTTCAGAATGCAGCTTCTATATGGAGCAGGATTTATACAGAAGATGTGCAGCCAAGGATTCATGCCTCCCATTATTTAGAGCTTATATCACTACTTTGTAAGTTGGGCTCGGAGCAAGGAAGCCTTTGAAGTGTTGCTGTGCTCTGCACAGGCATGAAAACCTTGTGAGCTGTCTTCTTTTGGCCTGTTAGTCATACTGTCCAAATCTGGGTGTCACATCACTGCCACAGGGTCTCTCTCTAATCAAAGTGCTGTTGATAAGATTGTAATCCAAAAATGTGTTTTGATCCATTGATCTAAATGAGTGGTGGATGCAGTATGAGCCTGATGAAATGTGGAGGAGTAAAAGGCAGTGCTAATGCCTGACTGTGCTGCAGGTGAAAAATGTAATTAATGAATTAATTGGAATTAATTCTGGTGCTTCCTTGCTGAACACAAGGTATTCCCTTCTGTGTGCTCATGCCTTTGGCAGTCTAGAGCTCAGGCCTTATCTGAATGGACTGCAGTTGTGTATTGTGTGGCGGGCAGGGTTATCTCAGTGCCACATGTGCTACAGAATGGCTTTGAAGGGGATAAACAGAATAGGGAATATTGGTCTTTGTGACCGCTGGTAGTAGAAATGCTGAGTGGGGAGTGGTGGGCAGGGTATGCCTTGCATCTCTCTGCATTTTAGTCCCAGCTAAGCTGCTTGGTCTAGACTCAGAGGACAAGAATACTGATTCCTTGATTCCTTACCTAACAAACAAGCAATAATAATATAAAACTCAAACGTTGCTGTCTACATTGAAATGCAAAGTATCAAGGCCATATTTGAAATTCTTTTCCCAGCTGAAGTCTGTGGGAGATGCCAATGCAGCCAGAACTTCACTCTGGTATCTAATCACAGCTCTGCTGTGACCTGTCCTGTGACCACCATGACTCATTTGACTGTCCTTAGTGATACTCACCCCAGCAGCTCTGTGGGATAACAAGATATGTCTTCCTTTATATAATAGCAATAAAAGGCTGCTGTGGTTTTCCTCTGCAATTGACATTCACAGTGAGGTTTTATTTTGATATATCTGCATTTGAGATGCCACTGCATCACAAACAGCCTGGAGGCGTTTCTGTCAAAATCCAGCCCCTTGTGAAATGCGCTTCTCCCTCAGCAGGAAAGATTCACAACACAGGGAACGTTTGTGTTTGAAGACTGAGCTCATTTGATGGAGATGTGATCTTGTTATGTGTTTATAATCAGATTTCTGATATTCCAGATGTGGCTACAGGTAAATTTTATTAGTTCATGTCCTACATTGAGCTTCCACCATCATCTCATAATAACCAGCATTTTCCCTTTACTTCTGCAGTAAAGCAACAGAGAGAGGTCAAGGGATGGGAATTCCAAGACAGGAAAGTAAATACTGATTTTTCATTGACACTGCTCACTCCTGAGTTACACATGCCACTTTGGAACAGAAGACTTTAACTGATTTGATGGAAAGCACATGGTGTGCATTGCTGAGAGCTGATAGTGTCCCATTCCCTTGCTTTCATCTCTGTTCTTCCACTTTTTCTATTATTTTCTAGCCTAGTGATGCCACATGTCCTTTGAAACTTCCTTGATGAACACTTTTGCAGAAATTTAAGATTGCATCTCCAAAAAAATACCGTATCCTGGCACAGGAACAAGGTACTTCATTCTGACATAGAAACCAACCACACCCCACATTCACATGCTTGTACATTCAGACTCGCGGTTCAGCCTGATCCATGTGGCTGTGGAAAGCTGCATCCTGCTGCACAAATGACCTATTCGTTTTTCCAGGCCTAATCCTAGGCTATCAGCTTTCACTATTTCTTCCACAAGATCCTTCTCTAAATCCTGATCTCTGCTCTAAGTCTTTTAAATGCCAGGCAAAACTATGAGAGACTTTGAAATAGCATTGTGATGACTGAGATAAGACACAGAATTCTTTTATCTACATATACAACTTTATTCTCTGAAATAATTTTACCTTTAGGCAGAAAATTTTCCATAGTAAAAACACATATGTATTTATATATTTATTTATTTATTTATTTACTTGAATTATTGGGGGGCTTTTCTGAAGACTTGACCAATCATGCTCTCTTGGAATGCTTGAATGATGGATTTGGGAATAATTCTTTCATCCTGCATTCTTACCTAGCCATTTTCTGTCAAGTCTGCATAGAAGTTTTCTTCTTGATATGAAACCAATTGGTCACCGACATGAAATATTTTGAAGATTTGGGGGTTTGTTTTGGTTTTTTACTTCCAAGATACTATTGTGAAAGCACACAAATTTGTATGCTGTGTACACACGCTTTCTAAAGACTGACTGCAGAAAAATAATTCTGTAGCTTTGTAACAAAATTTTTAAACATTCTGAAACCTCTGTTATCCAGCCTTGCCTAGTCCAAAAGAGTGTCTCTAAAGAGGATCCCCCAGCCCTGCTCTTGCAGCACCAGTAGCTGCTTGCCTGGCTGAGCCAGAGGAACCTCTCTTTCCACTGGCTACTCCAAACCTAAAACACTCTTCTGTAGCACTCATATTTCTGTACTGTACCTACGTGGTTTTCTTTGTCAGGCAACAAATTGCTTCTATCATCTGTTAGGAATAAAAAAATACCCAAACCCTTTTTGACAGAACCCGTGAGACTCTACTTACCGGAGTCGCTTGAAGTTTCTCCCTCTTTTCTTGGCTCTCAAAGGGTTTGAACAGGAGGGGTTCCTGCTCTCTTTAAATGCAGTGACCACCTCTGTCAGCCCTATAAGCTGGGAGGGGAGGGGAGAGAGTTTCAGGAATCTGAGCAATGCCATTGCTATCACCAAGCTGAAAATAACCTCTGACAAAAGCCTGGCATTTTGTTCCCTTATGTCCGTTTGTGAGTAGGTGGACAACAATGCAGCCCCTCAGATTACACCTAAAGGACATTCCTGACTGCAGCCTAACAGATCAGAAATAAGGATTAAAGTTTTATAGTTGCTCTACTGCATTGCTTAAATGTGAATCATAAAATAACTGTCCCTGAAATAATGATCTGGTTATTAATGGTCACATTGCCAAAATTAATTTACCAAAATAATTGTTGAAAATAGTAATAAATTAAAACTTGTTTGTAGCATCCCCAGGAAAACAACAGTTTAAAACTGAATAGCATTTCATTCTGCAGTTCATGGTTTGAGATACACAACTGGTTTGTCTTCTAGGATACAGTAAATTATGCTTTTAACTCAAATCTTTCCTTTTTTACTGTTTTTAGGCATTAAGGTGGGTAGCTAATGTATAATATTTAGCCTGTGTAATTATTGCAATTACACTTGCTGTGCCTGACTGAGCGCCTTGGAAATGGATGAGGCTGCAGATGTGTTAGAGATGTGGGCAGTAAAGTCTGAAGCACTTTTTTACAGGTCTTAATTGTAAGGGCTTTAAAGGTTTAGAAGCCAATTTTCTTTTTCCGAACAGATGCTTGAATTTAGCAACTTTGTTCAGGATCATGGACTTTGCTGTGTATGTATAAGGTTTTCGGGGTCTTTGCCTGCCAGGGTCAGGATTGAATCGCCCAAGAGAGCCAAAGTTCTTGTTTGGACTTCAAAGTTTATTAGTTCTTAACTATGTTACAGGCTCACAAGCTGTGAGTTCTGCTACATTCTAATTACCACTGGTAAAATGGCTACTTCTCTGTCTCTGCTGAGCTTTTTCAAGGACAGTCTGTCCAACCATGAATTAACACCTAGATTATTTTTATTTATTACTCAATTACAAAGCCCCCATGTTCCACACAGCAGACTTTACCAACCAATAAGAAAAAAACACCCTACACCATCAAGAAGGAGGAGGGAAGGACTTAGCCAACACCTTGATTCCTCCATCTTGCCCCATATATATATATATATATATATATATTACTATCTACTAAAATCTAAACTCTGTTATCCACCCTGTGACATAACACACTTCCATCCCAACTACACACCCATAACCCTTGTGCTGTCACTCAATGTTGGAAGCCTTTTCCACAGCTGCAAGTCAAATGCAGTGTTTTCTTGAGGGTCTGTGCCTGACAGCACAGAAAGTTCAAGATTCTCAACTTCCAGGGTTCCAACATGTACAAAAGGGTCCATCCCAGGGGTTAAACACCAGAACTCTCAAGCTGGAAGTCTCAGCTTGGGGACTTTCATGGAAGCATAAGAAAATTAGACGCCAAATCCACGTCAGACTTTAGGATTTAGGGGTCTGTTAGCTGCAGCTGCTAAGAAAACTCTTAGGAACCTATAAATCTGTTTGCTGTTGAGTCTGGCATGGATTTTATAATACAGAGACAGGTCCTTGGTGTAAAATTGAAGGACTATTTCCTGATCAGAGGAGCTGGACTCCATCTCTTCTTGGTCATTCTCCCCAGATAGTTAATGGAGCTGTTCTCTATCAGATAAAGCCAAATGCAGAGGGGACAGTGCAGTGTGTGGTATGAGGGTTCATTGTAAGAGGGCAGCAAGGAGGGGTTGGGGCAGGCCTGAGCTCCCTCTTGGAGTACATGGGAAGCACTGAGAAGCTTCTAAAATCTTTGTGTTTACACCCTTGGTGACTTATATTGGACCCTTGACATTTGAGAGGGATGAACCTTCTCTAATGTTCACTCATATTTTATATAGATCATGTACTTGGATGGATTTTCACCATAACCAACTGCAGGGAACTCAGCATAGAAAGTTTTTGCCCCAAAATGTAAGTATTTTCCCTTTGGCTTCGGCAGAGGACTTAAGGGAAAAAATGCAGGTGAAGAACTTTTAGTTTCCCTGGTGTTGAGTGCTGCCTAATTTCTGTGCTGTTCTGTGCCCCTATAAGGTTTGTTGAAAGGCTCTTTACAGCTCCAAAGAACAGCTGGATCTATACAAGTGAGTTGGGATTCCCTATAATTCTGGGTCAACTGAGGTTAGCAGGACCTGGGATTGGAAGAAAAGACTCAAGATATGCAACTGCAGTTGCATATGCACAAACTGGAGTGAGAAGGTAGAGTTTTCTATAAATCAATGGAAGAGATTAAAAAACCCTGCCCTGAGAGCTGGAACGCAGTGACTCAAAAGCAAAGCCAGCCTGGGGACCAGGGGGACTTCCCCAGAGCACATCAGGTACTCAGGGCACGTTCCAGGGGAGGTGAGGCGGGTGGGAAGAGCAGGGAGCTGGGCTGTCGGAGACAAATGCAGGTCTGCTGGGGCATGAGGCCCTTGGAGCTGAGAAAGCAGCAGCCTTTCAGCCTGCAAAACCAGCGCACAGGAAGAAAAGTGCTCGTGAAAAAGCAACTACAGTGTGTCAGGAGCCAAGGGACACTGGACAGCAAGTAAGAAAATACGCTCAGCTTTCCAAAATATGCTCAGCTTTCTCAGCAAAATGTGTGAGAAGACCATTCTACCAAGCCTCATTACTGTAGTTTCTTAGTCTGTCAGCTGTGGTGCTCACAAATGAAAAGGGTGTAGTTTGTTTCCACTGAGTAATGCAAGTTGCTAAAACCTTTGCCTTTATATTGCAGAATGGAATCGATAGCAGCTGTAAGAAAGATCAGATATTTCTTTGGAAAAGTTACTCACTGCTCTAGTGAGAATTCTTCCCTCTTCCAGCCTTTATTCTTCTTTCCCCCTCATTTAGGAATATTTAAATAGTGATCTTATTCTGTCAGGCATATTTTGTATTAGAACTTTGCACTGTTAAAGAGCAGATGAGTTTGTTTTACTGTGGTAGCTGTTTGAATTATATTTTTTAATGCTGTCCAAGCCTGAATAGCCAAGGCTTTGCTACTGTTTCTATCCTAGGTGCCAGGCACAGATACACTGTACTTTTATTTAATTTGTTAGCTATTACTTGTTATCTGAGTGTGAACTGTATGAGGAGTCTTCATCTTTCTTGCTTCAGTTTATATGAGACACTGCTGCCCATATTTAAATTCAAGTGGTTTGATGGAACGTGTTTGAAATTTCTGTGACATTTGGACACACGTTCTTGGATGCTCCAGGGTGATATCTTACTTCCTAACTGTTTTGTCCTAACTTTTTTTCAGGAGTTGTAATATCTACTGATAAGAGTTCAGAAGTTACATTGAGTTACTTAATTCACTTTTTCAAAAAATACCATTTTTCCCCCTTCCTTCAGAACACAGCAAGCCCTGCCTGACAAAAAAAATAATTAAGAGATGGCAGTGAATATGCAATGTATAACTTAGGTAATCTAATCTGATCAAACAGAAAAAGTCAGTGTAGAGTTTTATGTAAGTTTAATCTGAACAAATCGATTTAAAAATACAGTATAAATAATTCTTAACTTATATAAAAATTGATTAAGAAAATTTTGGGGGTTTTTTGTGCTTGTTACTAACTTTACAAAAGAGCATTATTAAACACAGAAGCAAAACATTTTAACTATGGCCTTTTTGCTAAGACATAAAATATTTACACACTCACAGTACTTTTTTTTTGGTGCAAAATATGTACTGACTGATAGACTGTACCTTTCTGTACAAAGACAATTTCAGCTTACTTTGCATAGAAGAAATAACACACACACACAAAAAACCCCACTAGATACATAACTTTGTTGTTAAAATACTTCAGGCAAGCCTTTTGGAAAAATTCATTAGGCATTAACTTTCTCCTTAAGAGTCAGTTTTATTTTCTAAAGCATCAATTAAGGCTATTCCAGCATTGAGGTCTTGGCAATACATGTCCAAACCATTGTCCATCATACAATGCCAGACGTGTGCAGTGTGTTACCAGTAATTTTGCCTGCTAACACAGTCAGCAATTCCCTATCCCAAAATTAGTCTTCTGAAACTTCAAGTTTTCGTTGAGGAATATATAGAGTTCCTTGAGAGATTCTCTGGGTACCATCTGAGTTTGCAGATAGTGAAGGTTCTGTGTTTGGCCCTCCTGGTGTACGGAAAAAGTTTTCTGTAACTGCCTGAGGCTCCTGAGGTTCCTTTGGAGCAGAAGGCTGAAGAGAAAAGAGAAAGTTACTTTCATTTATGAGGGAATAAAAAGTAAATTCTACTTCTAAGTTTCTGCAGGATGTTAGCAAACTTTTTTTTTCCTGAAATTTTTACTGAGGATATACCTGCATTCCTTGATATATATAAAAATACATAAAAATATGGTTTCTCTAATCCCCTTCTTTTTTAACACAAACAAATATTAGGCAATAGAGTATTACATAAAATATACAGAGAAACTTCCTGTGGGAAAAATAGTATTTAAAATCCTGTACAGTCCTACCCTATTAAAAAAAAAGCTATTATCAAACACAAGAACTTGAGGGTAGATTAGGAAAGAAACAAGAATGAAAGATAAAGGGACAAAGGGACAATTTGTTAATAAGCACAATCTCAGATCTATGTAAAATCCTCCCTCTAAAACAGTTGTCTCTTCACATCTTGTCATCTTCCAGCTGGCTCCACTTCCACCACAAATAAGTCACTTATCTTCCTTGCTAACCTCTCATTTCTACTGTACTTAGGCTGGCCTTCACTGCTAGCTCTTTTTGGGCAGTGCTGATTTCTAAAGATCAAAAAGAAATGTTTATTTATAAATTTTACCTGCTGTAAGGGAATTACTGCACCGCACATCCCACTCAACCCACCATGGTGGAATTACAGTATCTTTTAACTCACCTTCCCTTCTTGCATGTTTGTGCTCCCTGAGCTATGGCTGATATTTTCTGATTGGGAGGAGACTGGCACGTGCTGAAGAACAGGATTTGCAGCAACTTGCACACCAGCAGGTATTAGTCCTATGTGTTGCAGCATAAAGTTCAGAGCAGAAGAGCTTGGATTTGGGGCAGAGCTGGTACTGCTCGAATTGAGGCAGGAGTTGCTCAGCACAGGTGCAGCAGCTATGGAATTTGGTGACAGCATTATGTTTAAGGGTGTTATATGAAAAGCAGGAATATTGACTGTTTTCAGTTCTGAGGCTGGCATTGGAATGACACCTGGAACAGAAACATCAAGTGTTGAAAGGAATTAGGACAAATCAGCCCTGGCCCCTGAGCCAGCCCCCGTGCCTGTGTCCCTGGACACCCACCAGTGATGGAAGAGCTGTAGGCTGTGTGCTGCAGAGAACACACACCAGCTTTCTCTTTATTGGAGCACTCTGCCTTGTTGCCATGGGTGCAGTGAGTCAGAGGAATCAGATAACCAGATGGAAAAAAAGTCTGAGAAAGAAAGAGACAGCACACCTTTAGCCCAAACATGTAATAAACAAACCCCAAATGTTTTCTCCAAAACTGCAACCCTCCCTTGCCTTGTTCTTATTCATTATCCTCTATGTCCCCAGGATGCCACATCCCATGCCTGTACTACTTTCTGTCTGAAACACAACAGACTCAAGGACATGCTCTTTCAATTAAAACCACACAGAAGTCAGCTGGCTCCATTTCCAGTTGATTCTCTTGGTGAGGAACTGGAAATCCACCTGGGATTAACACAGTGCAATTTGACAAGACAGAAAAGAAACCCTGATACTGAATACTATTTTTCCAGAAGAAACATCCTGGACCAAATAACTCATCACATCACCTCGTTCTTGGATTGAGTTTTTCATAAAACAAATATTGGAAGACAAAACTTTTGCATTTACACATTCTGTTTTTGTCAACAGAAGTGTTCTTTAGTTAGGTTTTCCACAGCAATCAGTCTTAACTGCAGACTACTGAATTTTACTGAGGAAGAGACTTGCATGTGATTCTGTTTCAAAGTATTGGACAGTAAGTATATGCAAACAAAGGACTGGGGAGGTAAGGGATCTCAACCTTGCCCTCAGCTCCTTAGTAGGACCTTCATTCCAATGGAAGCCTGAAAGCCTCTTTATGTCCTCTCATTTGTGTACTCAATGCAGAAACAGAAACTCTACATTCCTAATAAATAAGGTTTTAAAAGCACACAAAATGATTTCAACCAAAGACAACCTTTGTATGTGTAGTTCATTATAGTTTTGTTTCCTTTGCAAAGATTCCAAGTAGCGTTTTCCCAGGGAATGGCAAGACAAATCTTACCTCAGGAGCAGGAATGGCAAATGCCACAGGTATGTCTTGTTTTGTTTTGATTTTATCTTCATCTTCTGGAATATTTTCTTTTGTGCATTGGTCACAGCAACTTGCCATGTTTTGATCTACTGTTTTGGTTTCATTCTGTCTCTCTTCCTGGACATTGTCCATTTCATGATTCGTTTGTGAGCTATTGGAAGGTGGTTTTTCATTCTTAGTGGATTCTCCCTTTGAAAAAAGTACATACAAAGAGAAAGGCAGGTGTTGTAATGCTTAACGATCTCAATTAGAGCCCTACAATGATATTTATACATTCTTAAATATTGGAAAGTAAGCCTTTTACTTCCTCCTCATTCCCAAGTTTGTGCTATAAAAATTTCTGGTCACTAGGATAGGCAGATCCATGTTATCACCTCGTTTCTTCCCAGCTAGTGCATGTTTGATAGCATGAGCTGTCCTAACACCACACATAACATATGTTGACTGTTCTGGCAAGCCAAATTTACAGCAGATTCATAATTTACAGAAATGCTAAAACAATCAGCAACTGAGGAGTAGAAAGCAATTCAGCTCCATTCTCTCCATATACACCAAGTTTATCTGAACCTCTTATTCTCTTCATGTGCTGTTCTGTTATGCCTAGAACAACCCAGCACTGGGTGGAAACATTTAGAAGGTAGCAGGATTTTGGGATGTTCCCTGTCCCGTGACTTTTATACATCCACTTTCCCTCCTAACACCTCTAAAGCTAAGAATGGATGCCAGCAAGTTTACAGAATCCTAGAAATCCTAGAATTCAAGGGACCTTGAAGATCACCTGCTTCCAACCTTGCTCACAACACGACCTACTCCAGAACCACCTATAAATAGCTAAGTTTTGACACAGAGTTTTGTGAGTTGTTTTATTGTCACTATACCTGTATACTTTGTCTTCTTATATACAAACCCCAGCCCCTCCAACATCAGCAGGCACAACAAATGAACACCATGTCTTCAAGCCTGATGTTATTTAAAACGCCTACACTCACTGCAGGCTCCTACATCACTTTGAAAATGAGTAGGTGGCAACATCATAAATGGCATTTTAAAACTAATTTAACTTACCAAAGAAGTATCAAGGCTTTCCTCATCACTTTTACGTCTTTTAATTAAATTATTATCTGGCAATGCTTGTGATCTTTTAAGGCACCGCTGAGATGAAGTTTCTGATTTCGTTTCGGGTCTTTCTTCAGCTGCCAAGGATTTTGTAGGCTCATCAGGACCTCTCTGAGTGTCCCCTTCCTCAGTGGTTATTTTATTTAATACTCTTGAATTATTACTCTTAATTCCAGTTACATTAGCACATGGCAGAGGCTGCAACATGAAGCCTGGGCTGTAGGTTGTCACGGTGTGGGCTTGGGAAGGGTGCAGACAGATTGCATATGACACCCCAGACTGAGGATGAGGTAGGATGACTGGTGACACGGAGCTGTGGCTTGAAGGGCACACCCCGAGGGGCTGGCTCAGAGCTGGCTGCTGAGAGGGTTCAGGCTTGGGGACAGCCTCAGGTGAGGACAGGGCACATTTCATTTGCATCTCTTCTGTTGTCCTTCAGCAAAAAACAAACAAAAAAATCCCAAATGTGTTTTAATTCCTTCATGCAGAAATGAATGTCCTGACAAATTATCTTCTGTGATACAAAGACTTAACATGAACTTGTACTTCTCAATCCACTAAAGAGAAAATAAATGAAAAACTAGCCTGCAGTACTCAGGGTTACTGGTTTTTGCAGGCTATTGCCCCACTCAAACTGAGCATAACTTTAACTTGTTCTCACCTTTAAACTCGTGCAAACTTACTTGGATTGTCCTTCCAGCTGATGTTTAGTGATTGCTGGAAACTGAGCTACTGTATTTGGGAAAACTGGTAAACTTTGATAAGTACCTGGTCGGAGGAGAAGAACAAATCAAAACTGAGTACATCAAATTCAGAAGTTAAAATTTAACTTTAACCTGAGGAGACTGCATTATGTAATGTAACATACACATTTAATGAGACAACTCAGCCCAGATTTGATTTGATCAACTGGATGTCAGCTTACATCAAACAAATTCTAAAGGCCCCAGAGAGGATCCCTAGAAAGTACATAAACATTGACAGGTAATTTTCTGGCCATTTTGTGGAACACAGAACTGCTTAGATAGTATGATCCAAAGCAGAGTTTCTACAACAAAGCAGGTTCAGAGAAGATTCAATATTCAGAGATTCAGTGATTCCAGACAAAGAGAAGGTTTGTAGCCATTTCTGTATTTTTGAGAATTCTTAAGATGTATTTTTTGAAAGGAGGCACCACCCACACATCTGCATGTCCTACGAGAAGAGGGCAAGCCCAAATATTTAATTCAAGACTACATCTGACTTAAAGAAGTTTCTAAAAGAAAAGTTAGGAAAAAATACATACTGGCACTTATTTTAGCTGGGCTGGTTGGGGCAGACTGGATCTTCCTTCTGTCATTCTCTATACTCTTAACTAATTTTATTAGAGATGAATGCCGAGTGAAGTTTTGCTTTCCTTTTGAAGGAAAAAGGGCTTTTGAGCACTGCTCTTTGGAAGGGATGGATTCTGAAATAGGTGGGGCACAGGTTGTAGAAGTTGCTTCAAGTTTTGTATCTGAAAATCAGAAAAAAAGAAGAAAATGTGTATCATATGCAGATTCAGTAATTAAAAGCAATTATTTGAGCCTGGCTTATAATTCTGGAAGTAGCAGCCACAGCAAACATGGAAATTCAAGAATTTCAATAGGTGAACATCCACTGTGTGCAAATAAATAAGGACAGTGATGTGACTAGTAAAAGATCTGCTTAGTTATTCTGTCTTTTGGTCAAAAAATTCTAGTGGAGAAAACAAAAAACCAATCAATATCAGCAGAACAAAAGGAAATTACACATACACTTACCCTGAGTATTTGGCAAGACCTCAGGTCCTGTCCACTTGAATGCTGGTTTTCTTCCTCTCTCCTCTGTAACATGAACTTTTTTGATAAGCTTAAGGCTGCTGAGAACATTTGCTATGTCATAAAGTCTTCTAATTTTGGCTGAAATAAAAGAAAGAAATGTAAAGTATAGCAATTGCAATTTAAAAGTTAGCATGTATCAGATAAAGAAATGTTGTAACACCCTTTAAGCAGCTAAAAGGAAAAAGCTTTTAAAAAATTATAATTTTGTGGAACGGGTATTTATACAATGAAATAACATTGTGATACAAAGTTTACATGTAAAATAGAATGACATAGATACAGATCTAGAAGACACTGCAAAGTTTATTATGCTAAATATGGAAAAAAGCACATTTTCAAAACAAATTAATTTCTGTGCAATGATCAAACCTACACAAATCCTGTAGTAAATATAAGTAGATTAAAAGGCAGGCACACACATGCAATGGCAATCATGGGAACTGGAGGGAAGAGAGACACTAAAATCCTACAGGTTAATCATACTGCATGTCTTCCCTGTCTCTAAGTTGAGCTGTTAAGGAAAGGTTTCAGGTAGAAGACGAACTACCAGTGTGTTCTAGAGCAAAGTGAACATGCTTAGGTCATGGAATTTTTTGGCTTCATAACCAGGAACGTGGTAAAGCGTGGGATTGATATTTGAAATACAGATAGAGAGATGGAACGCCCTGAAAATGCTTTTATTGTGAGACAGGCCCTTCTTATGGAAGAACAAAAACAAGCAAAAAACCCTACTGAGTAGCCATCCACCCTCTCTATGTTGCTGTGAGGCAGTGGAAAGGAAATCATGAACTGGAACCAGCAAGGATCAATATTTGCATAGATACAATTCCACAAAAAAAAAAATTAAACCAAAAAACAAAACCCAAACAAGCAAAGGAATCTGAGAATCAAGGAATTTTCAATGAAACCCACAACTATCCCTCAAAAGCAGCACATTTATAATTATTATATGTCTACTGACATAGACCTAGAAATACCATTTCATTTGAATGGAGAGGAAGAGGAGGAAGCGTGCAGGGAACTGAGAGAAGGGTAAAAGAATGAAGAAATAATTGGCAGTTAGAGCACAGGGTTTCACTTCCTCTGATATGCAAGTTGGTCACAGGACGTTTACAGAATTTCTTTAGATTTCTACCAAGTTAGTTATGTGGCCAGAACACAGATTTTGCATGATTCTGGGGCATCTTTGGTGAAATGATGCTGAAAACTTTTACAGGCTGCTTGAGGAAAGAGAAATGGTTACCAGTATGGACCCTTGTGACACTACTTCAGGAGGGAGGATTTAATGGACTCCTGCTCTCAGGTGGGCATTATGTATTAATGACCATACAAAAATTATAAACTGCAGAGGGTGTTGAGTGAGTTTTTGGAGGCTCAAATAAATATTTGTGGCAGGAAAAATAAGACAATATTTTTCATTATATGAAGCAGTACTGGGATAATTCATTTGGCTTACATTTGCTGTTGTACTTACTTTTAAACTTGCTTTTATCTAAGTCTTCTAACTGATCTTCTCCAATCAGGATTTTAGCAGCAACTTCAAGGCTCACTATTTGAGGTGTGGATACAAGAAACAGCATCACAAATTTCTGACTCATCACTCGTAAGGACTTGTATTTCCTGCCATTCACTGATGCTACAGCAGACAGGAGAAAGGATTAAAGTATTCAGTGACACACCAGCTACAAACATAAAACACTGAAGAAGTTTGTCAGTAATAATAATTATAACACAGAGACTAGGCAGGGGCAATGCTGACTCCAGAATCATGTTCCTACATGACAAGAAACAGATGATTGGATGGATACAGAGTCTAACTACAAAGAAGAAAGGGTGATGTATCCCACATACACATTTCTCATTGTCTGACAACTTGTACTCTCAAAGATGCTTAACCCTTAATTAAAATTTCTTCCACGAATCAAAGCTAAATTAAGAAAGCAAACTGAGTAATTTGTGTTTCAAGTTTCTCTAACCTTCCATAGTAATTTCTGGTTTCTATAACAATTCAGTGGTAATGGGAATTGGATTATATGTTGGTGTATTTGATAGTTTCACCTGATGTAGAAACAAATTACAAGAACTGAACGAATAAGACAAGTGAAAGAGTGAAGAGCACTTTTTCTCACCACAAAGTTGTGGTGCCTTTGGGGCAGCACCACCTCAGAAAAAGAAAAGGAAGGCTAATAAATGTTTTTTTCCAGGTTCATAGAAATGTATCATTTTAAGTACATATTATTCTTGGCATTATAGAGAATTATTACCAGCACGAAATTCCACTCCTGGGAGCTCGACAAAAGACATTTCTGACTGCTCACTTGAGCCAAAAGAACTTGCCATTTCTTCATTTCTTTCACCATCAGGATCGAATTCATGCTCATACTCTCTTTTCTTGATCATCTGGATTTGCTGTATGTATTTGTTCTCTTCTCCCACCTTTTTCAGGGCCTGCAGGGTCTGGGGGAGGTTGTGGCGCCCGTGCCAGACGTATCTGTTCCTGGCCAGGCGGCTCACCATGTGCAGGCTCTCCAGCACGTTCACAATGTCATAGATGCGCCTGCGCTCCACGTCTGCAGAGGGAAAGGTGAACCTGACAGCTCTGCTATGTACAGGGGGTGCACTCATGTGTTACCTGCAGCACAGATTCCTGGCCTTCCTCTTAATATGCCTCTACATCATTTTTGCCAATTCCATATCACAAACTGAAAATAGCCCTCGCAGGTCATGCCAGCAAGGAAAACAGATCTTGCTTCATATATGGAAGGGCTTGCTGTTCCAGAGCTATACTTGGCTTTCAGCATTCCTTAAGAAATAAAACTTACTGTTGCAAGAAGAGCCATTACATGGGCTTCAATCCAGCTTTAGAAAAAACTGAGCATTTTTAATTATTCACTGCATTGATTTTAGATTGTGTCCTTAAATAACCTTGGAAACTCATGGTAGGAAACTGTTTTATAACTTTTTTTACATATTATTTTGTTAGCACACTCTTGTTTCCTCATTTGTCTGATAAACTCTTGGTTTTGACCAGACATTTCCTAAAAGATACGTCCTTTTGTACAAAGTATAAAAAAAAGTAAATCATACAGCTTTCAAATTTTTATAACTATTATCCATATATAAGCTGTAGAATACTGTAACTCCATAATATTTTGATTTTAAAAAGCCTCAGCTTGATGTTAGAAACATAGACTCTGCAGAAATCATTGGTGCAACATAAAAAATAGTGATATAAAATGAGAAATTTAAGTTATCATCAAGAACAGAAAGCAGTTTCTTGCTTTGATATCATGACCGGACAGGAAGCTGTGGGCTCAGTTTGAGAAATGCTAGTTCCTGCTGCAAAAATCTAACCACTAATCTTAGGCATCATCTCTGAATCCAAACTGCAACTGATTATTTGTAGTATCAGCAATAATTTAGATGTTCAATATGAAACAGAATTCAGAGTTTCTCAGTTCAGTTCACTGAGAAAACATCAGCATTTTAAAAGAATTGCTCTAGGAATGAGCAGTTTAAAATTAGGTTTAAATAAATTTGAGACTGGAGTAAGCGTCCAAAATTGTATGGAGCAAAAATGCACTAACAAAAATGGCAGATTATTGGCAAATTTGCATGAAGAAATATTTAACAGGATGAACACCAACTTACGTAGCTCTTCAGTGACTTCATCAAGGCAAATGTAACTTTTCTGTGAAGGGCTGGGGTAATCAGGATATCGAGCTAAGAATTTATGACACAGTAATCCAAGACTTTTCTCTTTGCGACTTGGCTGAGATTTTTCATATTCATCCCCCAATAAGTGCTCCTACATGGGAATAAAGAAAAGAGACTGTGAGGATTTTGACAATATATAAGCACAGATATTTAGCAGCTTTGTAGTGAGCACTGTCAAAGGGCCAGTGCTCTCCTTTTGTCCTCAGCAGCTGTGAAATAAAACCAGAACATTATCTTGTTTCATGTAGCTAGTCAATATCCTTACTTACATTTGGTAAATGCTCCAAAATTGAAACTTAAAAAAAAAGATGTGCTATGTCAATGTATAATTTTTTATACTGAATAAACAGCCTTCAGCTAACTTAAAAGAAAAAATAAATACAGACTTCAAAACATACCTGCAAACAGTGTTTCGTCTGTAGGACCTCACTTGAACTGTCTGACAGTTGTCTTCTCTGTTCTCTGCTCCTAATCTCAGGACTGGCTGCACTAATCAGCATTTTCAGGTTGGAAGTAGGTGTCCATGGATCTGCTGGAGGGGTTTCCTTCGGTTTTGGGGGTGTGGTTAGAGGTTGACAGTCAGGCCGTCTCTCTGTCAGTACCAACTGTGAGGTAGCTGCTTGTTTCAAAGGGGTTTTCGGTACATTTTTGCATGGCTCAGAATGCTCATTTTCCTACATATCAAGAAAAAGAACAACGGTGATATTAAAACCCAGGTGCACCATGATCCATTTACCAGTAACAGTCAAAAGGGGATAGAGATCCATTGCATTTTTTGGGTAGCTCCGAGTCAAAGGTTCCAGTCCTACTCTGAACAAATGAGGTCTTTCCCTGAAACCATTTCTGTGCCTGTAGCTTAAGGCTCGGGTCCCGCGGCATTTATTCCTCGGGTAATTTTCGTTTTCCTTCCTCTGAGGCAAATACAGTCAGAACGTACGTTAATGCATAGCAGAGAGCTATAAATAATGGCTGGAACATGTCATGACCCGGAGCAGGTGTGATGTTGCTTATAAATTCTTATTGGGCTAAATAGACACCAGCCTACATGTCAGGGAACTCTTATCCTTTATCATATAATCGCCTTAACTCCGGCGACCAGCCTGGTATTCAGTAGTCATAGAAGTGCTGGCTAACAAGCTCTTAACTTTTACAGTGAACTTTAACAAGCTCCCAACTCAACAAACTTCGGAGCGGAGTAAGGGGTGGAATGTGATCGCGGGGCTTGCCGAGATAGAACATGAGAGGATAAAGAGGGGACAGTGAAGGATAGGGGTGCCCGGGCGGGCTGGATCAGGGACCGATCCACTTCCTTGTAGTTTCCCTCGTATTCCACCCTTCCCTTTTCGCGCCGTATCTCCGCGCATGTGCGGTGGGCCCCGCGGAGCCCTCCCAGAAATGGGTCTGGGGTCTGCGGTGGTCCTGGAGCCCCTTTCGGTGAGGAGCCGGGGCTCCGGGCAGGCTGGCGAGCCTGGAATCGTGAGGGAAGCGGGCTCGGCCCAGCGCCGCCCCACCTCCGCGGGACCCTCTTCCAATGGCAACCTCCCTGTCACAGAATGTCCGACACAAACAGGCTTTAAACATCATTATACCTGCTCCTACACGCACCTTCTGTTAAGGGAAAAACAAAGAGGAAAGGAGAGCCAGGAAGAAGAAGTGCTCTTTACGGACTCCGTGGATAAAGGTCGTGAGAGATGAAGTTTCAGGAATTTTGTTGAGGACAGAAATTAAAGCGAAGGTAAAACACGCTCGGTTTCTGCCCTCCCGCGGTTTCTACGCGCGATCGTTCCGATCGAAGCGGTTTCACCCCCAGCGGGGCTGAGCGCGGGCAGCGGGGCTGTCACCGCCCCGCGGGAAGCGGCAGCTCCGGGGCTCGGCTGCTCTCGCCCACCGGAGGAATTACCTTGTCGCCGGCCCCCATCTCCCCGCCCGCCGGCCGCATTCTCCCGCCGCCTCAGGAGGCGACGCTCGCCGCTCCTGCCGCGCCGCTCCGCATCGCAGGTCCCGCCGGCTCTGCAGGGCGGGAGGAGGGAGGGAGGGAGGCACTGGCTGGGGGCCCCGTGACGGGCCGGTTCCCGCTGCCCTCCGCGGCCGCCGGGCTCGTCCCGCCGCCTCCCGCCTCCCGGCCCGGCCCGCGCGCGCCCGCCCGCCNCGACCGTGCCGGCGGCGCGTTTAAACACAGGACAGAAGCAACCCCGGCGCCCTCTCGCTCCCGCCGCGCACCCCACGGTCCGGGAGCGCCGGCGGCCCCCAGGAGCGGCGCTGCCACCGTCGCCGCCCCGGCCCGGCCGAAGCGCGGGGCCGCTCCCGGTGCCGATTTGAATTCAACGCGCGGAGCCGCCGCGGGCGGGTGCGACAGCCAATCAGCTCCCGGCGCTGCGCCCCGCGCGGCCAATGGGAGCGCGGCGCTGCGTGGCCTCTCCCTCCTCCTCCCGCCTCCCGCTGCCGGGCGAGCGCCGGCGGGGCTCGGGCCGGGGCTTTGGCGGGTTCCCTCCCTCGCTCCCTCCCTGCCTCCCTCCCGCCCCAACGGCCGCGGGGTCGCGGGCCGGAGCGGGCGGGGGGGCGCCGGGCGGTTTAGCGGAGCCCATTTACCCGCCGCCGCCTCGCCTCGCCCCGTCCCGTCCGTCAGGGGCCGCGCGGGCTCCGCGCGCCCCTCGCGCCTTCCCCCGCCGGCCGCGCGCCCCTCACGGGGTCCCGCCCGCCGCTCCGGCACCCGTTCGCGGGGTCCCCGCGGCCGCCGCGCTCCTCGGAACCCACACCCCGCTTTGCGTTTAAAACACACAGCACTTCGTGTCCGTGCCCCGGGCCGGGAGCTCTAGCCTGAGCTCCAGAGCCGGCGCCAGGCCTGGACACCGGCTAGAGCGACTCCCCCGCTCAACAAAAAGAGGGGATAAAAGGTGAGTGGCTGAGCCGGTGAGGGGCTCGCAGTTGGGTGGGAATGCTTCGATCGCCCCTGGCCAAGGGGTGTTAGTGTCCCCCAGATAAGGGTCCCAGCTGTCTGGTGCCGCTTATCGCAAAATCACAGAACCAACTAGGTTAGAAAAGACCTCTGAGATCAGCGAGTCCAACTTATGACCAACCCGACTGTAGCACTGAGTGCCATGCCCAGTCTTTCCTTAAACACTTTCAGGGACATGAGTGACTCCACCACCTCTCTGGGCAGCCCATTCTGATGTCTGATCACCTTTCCTATGAAGAAATGCCTCCTAATGTCCAGCCAAAAAACCCTGTCGCATCTTAAGACATCTGGTCCTGTCCCTTGTTCCCTGGGAGCAGAGCCCGACCCCCACCGGGCTGCACCCTCCTGTCAGGGGGTTGTAGAGAGTGATAAGGTTTTCCCTGACCTTATCGCACAGGTTACGTTACTTTTGTTCTGCAGGCGGGAGTCTGGGATTTAAACCCACCTCGCCTAGGCATTTCCAAACCTTTCAATGTAACTCTGTAATTTCTTCCAAAAGGGAAGTCTGACAGTTTGTAAACTCAAATGAAAAAATTGACCCCAAAATGACCTTCCCTCTTTGGTGTCACCCGCCATGTAGCAGCCAAGGGTTATTGTCTTGCACTACCTATGTGCCACACCTTAAAGAGTTGGATTTGGGTGGACATCTGCTCTTTTTCCTTGTTTGTGCTTTGATACAATTACTGTGTATTGGTTTCTTTCTATAAAAGATGAGCTGGAAGGTATGATTGTTCTAACTGAGAGCTGGTGCGTGACTCCCAAGAAGTACAAATTCTAAAAGAAGAATGTGTTTTTTCTTTACCCCCACAATGCCAAGCATGACCACATGGAATGCGAGTTACTTAAATGAGCACTCACGTGTTTCAAAAATCAAACCGGGGAAAAAAAAAAATCAGGCTTTTACATTCAAGCTGTCATTTGAATATTTATTTATGTTGAGCTTTGAAAATTACCTTTCTCACCTAATCAAGAAGCCATTATCTCTGTTCAAACAGCACACTCCTGTGACCTTTGTCCAGGGGACTTCTTTCCTGGTCTTCTAAGTCAGCTTTACAAGCTGCCCATTATGACAGTATCAGACATTTTAAAGTAAAGGTTAAAAGAATTTCCAAGGTTATTACATCCACTGAAATAATTATTCTGTTAACAGCTTGTGTGCCTCTTTTACCACGCTGTTTACCATGCTGGTGCCTTTGTGTTTCTGAGATTATGGAATCACATGGAGCAGTAAAGGGTGTTCTCGAAGCCATCCATTTAAACTGTTTGTATTCCCCTCTACTCTTGCTTGACTTGCATAAGAAACTGCAATTATGTTCTTTGCCAGGTACCTCTTAAAGGAAAAAGAACAAAGATTAAAAATTTTAATGTCCCTGACATGGCAACTGAAGGCGCCACTAGCAAGTTAATAATGGGTCCTTTAATGTATAACCTTGAAGCCTTTTGTGTGATGATCCTTGTGGGGGATGTTTGCTGTTTTCAAGTATTGTGCTGAATCAAGATACCACCTGATGCCCGAAATCAGAGTTGGAGGGTGATAGGTGATTTTATCTATGCTGGTTCAGCTAAAGAGTTACTTGTAGCATCATCATGCAGATTAGGGAGAATGTGTGGGATATCCTAGTGGTTTGGTCAAATCAAATAATTGACAAAGTGGTAAATAAGCAAAGAATTTGTGAAATTAAGTGCTTCCAGAGCCTCTGTTCTAGTTAAGCATCCCTCCTCATCTGCCTGTAGAAATTATCCTCTTCCAGAAACAGCTTTAGCAATGCATTGTGCTAAAGAAAGCACTCATCTGGTTTGCTCTGCATGCACTGCTCAAGTTGTATATCTTGTATGAACATGTTGTCAGTAATGGATTTGTTTCAGTGTGATCACAAGGCAGCAAAGTTCAGCATCTTTTGCTGGTGTGCTTCCTAGATGTGATGCTGCACTTCTGTCAAGAGGAATTGTAATTAATGGCTCATGTAAAGAGAAAATATGCACTGAATTTTACTGAAGTAGTTCTTATTAGGTAATTCCATATATAAGACCACTTAAAAAATGCCCAGGTAGACTCTTCATCCTAGGGGTTACTCAAAAGCTATCTGCATGTGGTCCTGAGCAAGGGGCTTTAGTGATCACATTTCAAAGAATACTCTGTTGTACAGTTCCAGTTAAAAAAAAAAAAAAAAAAAAAAAAAAGTTAAACATTACTGATAGTATAATATGTGAATTGAAAAGATTTTGTGATCTCTACAGCCTTCAGAATGCTGAACTTTCTCTACCTTTATGCCCTGCTGTTGGAGTGCTCAGACTGTTTTAGGCTGCTTTCCTCAAGGAGCTACTTTGCTATTTCTCTTTCTAGGGCTGGAATTGTGAATTTGAATGTCGCAGCTGCCAGCGGGACATTTGCAGGAAAGTGCCTCGAGTTCAGCATCAGTTCCACTGTTGAAACACTGCTTGTGGGAATCCTGGCAAGTGATGCTGTTTATTGCACATCTCGTTCAAGTGTCATGTTTTCTGGTCACGTTTCTTTTATTCAAGTTAATTTTAAAAAGCAATTGATACCTTTCATTTATTATACCTTAATTTTAATGTCTGATGTGTTGCAAGGAGAAACTGCAGCCTTCTGCAGGTATGTACTTCTAGGCAAGAAGTTCATTATATAAGCAGACCCCCAAACACCTCAGAAATATCTCAGTAGATCTCTCAGTTAAAATATTTATATATTAAGTATAAATAATGAAATTATTGCCTTCAACAAAAATGAAAAGAAGACAGAGTAGTTTCAGTAGTACAAGGTAGTAGTCAGAAACCATAGTGTTTGCTTATTCACATGCTGCTATAATGTTAATATCTCCAGTCACTTCAGAACTGTGACAAAATCTGGATTATAGCATTTACCCTTTTCTTGTCCTTGTCTTTGTTCTGGGCTGTGATGTACCAAAAATATATCCTAATTTTGGAGCTATGAATAAAGTTTTGCAGAGCGTGCAGATAACTTCAGGCTGTGCCTCTTGCAGGAGTGGTATAAGCACTTGGGTTCACTAGAGGTCACACTTCTTTTACTCCTCTCTGTCTGTGAGACATACTGCTGCTCCTCACAGAGACGTGCTGGAGGGCTGTGATCCCATCATGTTATTTACCCAGCAAAATGACAGCTGTAATTCTGTACAGGGTATAGCAGCGCTAAGTGGCTTTTAAATGATTTACAAAAAAAAAAAACAAAACAAACCTAAACAAAAAAAACCCCAAAATCCTTAAAGATTAAGCAGCGAAATGATGGCAAATAAATGACATGTGGCAGACTGAAAATACAATGTCTAAAAGCCATCTCATGGATTTTTGTCAGACGATATCTCCACAGGCAGCAGCGTGTTGTCACAAAATCCTAAAATGGTTTAGTTTGGAAGGGATCTTAAAGCTCATCCAGTTCCACCCTCCTGCCATGGGCAGGGACACGTTCCAGTTCACCCAATGCCCCATCCAACTTGGCCTGGGGCACTTCCATGGATGGGGCACGCACAGCTTCTCCAGGCAACCGCGTATCCCGGGTGGTCAGTGAGATCAGCTCCACAGCAGACAGACACAGCCGTAGCTGCATGCAGGCACCCAAAGGAGTCACCGCTGCCACAGTGCCAGCCTGGGGACTGGTGTGGTGGCAGGGAAAAGTGATGGGGGAGGAATAGTTGGCAGCACCAAATCTGGGTGCGGGAGCTGTGCTCAGTGCAGGGCACAGCACCGGGTCAGGAGGTGGCAGTGCCTGCTCCACAGGGCCCTATGGAATGCTCTATTCCAGCCCTACCTAATTCTGTATTCATTAGTCTGCATAAAATTAAATCATATTAAAGCATACTATTGAACAAGCTGATTCAATTTAACTGGAGTTTATTTGCTTTCAGTTGTTACATTATCTTTTAAAATTAGGCAAATTAAATCAGCTGGTCAAGCTCTGAGGTGAAGGCTGGGAAGGAAACAAACCCAAAACATTATGAAAACCTGGATTCCTAAACAAACAAATTCCTTTTTCAGGCATGCTAATTTCAGGGAATGCTAATTAAAATGTAATGCATGCACCAGAAACTACACTGCAAGAATATTAATAGCATGGTATGAAGAAAAATAGAGATTCGGTGTTTCAGTGCTTCACTTCTGTAGGTATATTTTTCCTACTTGGATGAATTATTAGGAAAAGAAGATAACAGCTCAGAAATGTGTGTTTATTTAAGATCAAATACAGGGCACTTTCTTAGCTCTGGAACATCTAGTGCTAAGAGTTTAGAGTACTCAGTAAAGAACATGTTTGTACTTCAAATGTGTTTTACTTCCTGTAGTCAAACATTTCACAGGTAATACCATCTAAATTATTTTAATGTACTTTAGATTTTGTTGTTTCAACATTTCAGAGGTGAGTTATCTCTACTAGGAGTTGAGACTCATGGCCATTTAAATGAGTCAATATTTTTGAGAAATTAGGAGGCATTCTGCTTACCAAAGGGAAACATACAGACAAGTCTTTCACAAGAGTTATTTCCTGAAAGGGTAAGTTGGCGCAAATGTCTGCTTGCTCCGTGTCCTTAAGTAGAAGATTACATTTTTTAAATTATTTATATACCTAAGTTTTTTATGTATAAAAAAAGCCAAACATTGCTATTATATTGTTATTTGTGGGAGCCTTTGGAAGATCTTATTTCCCTAAGTGATGTGCTACTAAAAATGCTTCATTTATTTCGTATTTGTTCTGCCATGTATTCGTAGTAGAATCCAGCATGGATTCCTAAAGCAGACTATGAAGCATTTTTCTTAAGACCTCATCTCAATTTGGTCTTATCAACAAGCAGCATCTAATTTCTTAATTAGGAGGATTCCTACTGCACAGACACATCCAAAAGTTGATGTTTGTTTAAAATCCAGATTCCTACACAAATTCTTTCCCCCCTCAGCCCTTTAGCTGAGAAATGACACATGTAATTTTCAATGGCATGTCAATAGCAGAGTACTTTGTATTGTGGGATTAATAGAACAGACTACACTGACATTGCACAGACATACTTCACTCCTCTGGTTCAACTGAATAGATTCTCAATATTCTCATGCCAAATTGTTTGCCGTTACTCATTGAGTCGGAATAATGTTGCATTCACATCAAGACATTTTCCTCTACTGCAAAATGACTGGTTTCAGAGGGAGGAATTTAGTTTGAGAATGTTAATAGTATTTTCTATTTGAAGACTTTTCTCCATGTCACTGTAATTCTCCTTTTCCTGAGTTTTTGTACCATATCATATTTGAAGGCTGTTTCTTTGAGTTTGCTCTTCACATGTCTCACTTAAACCTTTTGTCCAGCTCTGCCTTTCTAGCCTGGGCCACCTTTTCCTCTTCTTGCTCTGTAGGTTCTCTTGCTCTAATGTCTGACGGGTCACTGTTCCACACTGACCCTCTTCTAAGCCCACTCTTGGGTACTCCCACCCACAAGAGGTGTGTTCTTCCAGGTTGCCTACAACAAGTACATGGCAGGCACCCGCCCAGGGACATGAGCATGCATAGTAATTATCTCCAAATTTGTGGTGTATGGCTGAACACATTGGACAAGGACTCAGCATTCCTCTTTCCTTCCTTCTGCCATCTTCCCAGCTGAAAGAATTGCCTACAGAACGACCTTTTCCAAGGTATTCAGCACCATATGCCCCGTATCCAGTCTTCCTTGTAGCAAGTAGATACGAAAGGCAGACTCTCAGCTTGTCGGTGCTGTGGATTCCACGTTGTGGAATGGGTAATAAAAAATCCTGCCTTCTTGGAAATGGCATGCATTATAAAGGCATAAAGGGAATAGGGGATCCTGAGCTTCTTCTGCGTGCAATTAAAAGCAAAATTCTGTTATGAGTTGAACACAGACTTTTTTCTCCATCAGCTAGTTTTCCATGTCTTTTGCATGTAAAGAGAGTTGTTCAGCACTGCACACATAACCTTTTTCTTTTTTCCCCTATGAGAATGCTGCTTGAGTGCAATAAATCCACCACAAAGCCCGTAATACCTGAAAAAAACTTTACTTGCACCTGCCATCTTCTGTTCCAAATGCCATCTCTATTGAAACACTCCTCTATATTCTGTATGTAGCATCTCAACCAAGCTGAATTATTTCATCTGCCACAAAGGGATTAAACATGTCAACAGTAATTATCTTTGCCTTAATCTCTTGCAGTTGCTTTTCCTTAAATATGCTCAGAGGTTCATTATAACTTTCTCACTGAATCTCTTGCTGCATAAATCTACCGAGGTATCACTTGCTGGCATAGCAAGTGCTGACACATGTGTCCACTCTTGCAAACAGAAGATGGTCAGGAGGGTTTTATTCATAAATTCTAGTCGGTGTTGTTCTAGTTAAAATCCCAGTGGAGCTTACACTCTGCTTGGAAGCCTGTTAGGCTGCTGGAAAGCAATTCTAACCTACGAGAGGACTGAGAATTTTTGCAGAGCTTTGTGTTATTAATATGGAATACTTAATGCTTTGAATTCTAATGGCAGTCAAGCTTTACTTTTAACTTGAAGAACTGGCAGAGTTGAGTGAGGACAAGAGAGCAAGCAAGAAGAATTACTAGCTTGATCTTTAAACTTCACAGACTTTTAAAGATACACGACCCCCAAGCAGAGGGCTCCAGAGGGTTTCAGTTTATAAAATAACTGAATGATATTTTATAGACAAAATATTTCAAGTGCTATTTTTCAAAATCTAGTAGTAATTCTTGCTGTTAAAATCAGTTTAGCTTCATGTTGTGATTAATTAACTAGTTACTTCAAATGACTGTAAAATATTGTTTACCAACACCTTGAAATGAAGGTTTTGATATAAATATCACAGAAGTCAAGAGAAATAAAAAAATTTGTTAATATCAAGTTTTAAGGGGTGGTGCTTTTTTAATATTAAAGCTATGTTTCACTCTTTTGAAATACTTGTACTGGAAAAAAGTTCATCATCAAATATACATTAACCTAAAACTGCATGAAAAGATAACTACAGTCCTCTCTTATTAAAAGAAACTTGTGTTTATTACCTTTTCACTATATTTCTGCTGAAAGGCTAGCAATTAAAGTTAATAACCAGACAAATACATTTAGGGTTCTCTCTGGGCATTACAATATTCCAGATAAGGTTTTTGGCACAGGCAGTACAATGCAGTATTACTTGTGCTCCAGGAAGGCACAGAGGATGACAAATACACATTGTGGTGTGCCCATCAAAATAAAATCCTGTTTGCTCTGCTTGGCAGCCTCACCGGTTCTTCACAGAAATGATAATTCTCTGAGGATATTTTCTTGGGAAGACACAAAGGAAAAAAAAGAAGAACCTTAAATGCATTTGAATATTAATTTCTTAGCTATCTTGTTCTGTTTTGTTTCTTCTCCCTCAGAGAATGCAGGAAAATGTGTGGTGCTCTAACAAAGAGCCTTTTTCCCCTTCTGAATAATCTGACATGGGGAAATTCTGCATCCAGTGACAATTATGATGAACTGGGGTTTTAACTGTGATTTCCCTGCTGGCTGTAGTCCAGAACACGGCCTGTCAGTCAGGTAGGGGCGATGTGCAGCGTTGGCTCCTTTTCCCCCTGAAGGGACCGATACAGTGTTTAGCCACAATGGAGAGTTGTCCATTAAAATGACAGGGGCCTGGAAAGACACTCGGCAGGCTGAGCTCCGAGATGGTGCATAATGGGCTGTTAACAGGCAGGCAGGCAGCACCTTTTTCAAGGACCATCTATCCTGAGGGAAGCTCCCTGAGCATCCTCGCCACCCAGGGATGCCTTCTTGCTGTTCGTTTAAGGAAGGGAAGCTCCTCTTCAGAGAACTTTGTGGCATGAAATGATGCTCTGCAATCACAGATTCACACAGAATCGCAGAATCATGAGATTGGAAGAGACCTCCAAGATCATCGAGTTCAACCCATGCCCTAACACCTCAACTAAACCATGGCACTGAGTGCCACATCCAGTCTTTCTTTAAACACATCCAGGGATGGTGACTCCACCACCTCCCCAGGCAGACCATTCCAGTAATTTATCACTCTTTCTGTAAAAAACTTTTTCCTAATTTCCAACCAATATTTCCCTTGGTGCAGCATAAGACTCTGTCCTCTCATTCTGTCAGTTGCTGGAGAAAGAGACCAACTCCCACCTGACTAGAACCACCTTTCAGGAAGTTGTAGAGAGTGATAAGGTCACCAATGTGTGATTTGTCACCAGGCTGGGACAACAACCAGCTGGTTTTACATCTGTTTCCTCCTGCTGTTTGTTGTCTGAGTTACAGCAGCATCCAGGAGCATCAGCTGAAATAAAGAGCCTGTTTTCATATGGTGTTCACCACCCCCAAATACACAAGGATGGATTCTCCAGCAATCAGGTGCTTGTCGGAAAGATGGCCTTAGATTTTCTGGAATCCTTGCTCTCTTCAGTTGATTGTGGACTTTAAATAGTGAGTCCCTTCCCCCCAGCCAAGCCCATTCCAGCCTCCCCAAACAGCTGCCTCTGACTATGCTTGGAATTATTTTAAACTTTCTGCATTATAGATAAGCAAACATTTATTGGGTCAAAGAGTGAAAAAGATTTAGAATGTGACACGGCACCTTCATCTGTGAGAACGTCCTCCTGGTGCCTTCAGTGATTACTTCACTGTTTAGGGTAGGGCAAGAATGGCAGGTGGATGCCCTCTCTTTCCCATTGCAATGTCTTTCTTTCTCTGCCCTAATAAAAAGTCAGTTATACTCTACAAGTGACAGAACTTCAACAGAAGAACGTTCTCCTGTGCTTAAGGCTGTCGTAAGGAAACGACAGAGAAGTTCAAATGTCCCTGCGTAGAGAAGAACTTCAACTGTCTTACTAGGGAGGATTTCCCTAGATGAATTTTGTGGGCTGGACCAGAGGTAATTTATTCTAGAAGATGGTGTAGACTAAAAAATCCTGAGGGAAAGAAGGTGTTGCTTATCAAAATTACAGAGGCCTGGGAGGGTGAGGGTTCAGTTTACTGAATATGTTAAGAGCTCAGCTTTTTACCATCTCTTGAGCTTGTAGTAGGAAGAATATGTCCTCTTTATTCATTTAGCCTAGATACCCATTGCTTTCCTAATCTATTTAAATTACCATCTTTACATTAAGAAAAGGTAAATTCTGGAGTGTTTTTTATCTTGCGGGGGGGGAAGCAAGGTTCAGACACATCTGTCTGTTCTCCATTTCCCCACATTCAACAAATCTTGGGAAGCTGAGTTTAGTTCACCTCTCAACAGCTGGATTTCATCTGAACACATGATCAAAGAGAGACACTATCAGGTAAGCAAAGCTCAAGATTTTTCCTTTAGAATTTACAGTATGCTCAAACTAGCATTGGCACACAAGTTTCAAGCAATTAAATACATGAATCAATGATTTGAGCAGTAGATTTGGATGGAAGAAGGGTCAGGTTCATTCAGTTATGAAAAGACAAAAGCTCCCTATGCTACGAGCTTCAGAGAGCAGAGATGTGCTCCCAAAGGAAATGCAGTCTGACTAGGGATGAGTATTGGCATGGAAAGCTACTTCTGTAGTGGAAAAGGCCTGATGGAAGTTTTGTGTACCAAAAATCACACCAATGACCTTGGTGGCAGTGCTAGTAGTGGCTTAAGTGGCCTTTACACTCAGGCCAGATTGCTCTTGCAAGTTTTGTTGTCCTTCACCTAACTGCTGGAATGTGGCTGAGTGGGTCCACAGCCTCGTGGGGACAGCTTGCCAGGGTGACTGACAGGCTGTTGGGTTGGAGAAAAGCATGCTTCTCCAGTTGTTTGCAGAAAGTCCTGCCTCATGTTGAATCACTTCTCTCTGTAATCAGTGAATCACAGATCAAGATAAACAGTCATATGGAGCCAATAAACCTAATTTTTATTTTTATAATTAAATCTTGATAGCCACCTGATTCTGCATTGAATCAAGACTATAATTTCAGCAGCAAACATCTGATATTGTAATGAAGAAGCTAAGTATGAATAGAGCCACATTTTTGATTAATTAGAATATTGTTGCCAAGGGATTAATCTGTTTTCCCTTCTCTGTGGAAAAAAACCCAACACTCTCTAAAATGAGTTTCTCAGCAGGGATAATTATAGAAATGTTGAGTGAACTCCAGCAGCAGACATGTTTGAATGGTTTTTTGTATTCCTGGAGCAAGGGGAATATGGGAGAGAATAGATGACCATTAAATACTGACTATGGCTGTTATTTTTCCTCATCATAAAGTAACAGAAAAGCTTGTCCTAGACCTAGGATTTCCTGGCCACTAAGCTATTTCTGGGTGAGATAAGAGCGAGTTTAGCTCAGGCTGTATTAACTCAGACCCGTATTCATGTAGAAATGGCTCCAGGCTAGAAGTCTATACTAGTTAGCTGCTGCTGTATCAACAGAAGAGCTGCTGTAGTATTACGCTACACGACTGCGCTTCCTTGGATGATCCTTTGGACTGGTTCCCATCCTCTTCTGAGGCAATGGGGGTGATGCTAGCAGAACTGACAAGCCCCCAAAATGAGTTAACTGTACTGCAGTAAACTTTGCTGAATTACTTGTGATTTATGGATGTGAATCCATTTGTGCACATGGTAAGCTAACGTGTAATTTCCACGGGTATGAATAAATAGAGCAACCACTTAGTAGCTTAAAACATTGCTTTCTGTCATTACTTATGGCAGCAGGGGATGCATTTCATTTCTCCTAAGGTTAAGGGAAGAAATGCTTTTTCTTTGCTAAGAAAAGCTACCACACTTACAGGATTTGTAGTAAGTAATGTGTCTGTTGCCGTGTTCCTGCTTTAATGTGTCTCTTTAGGATGCAGAAAGCTGTGTTCCAAATAAGGATAACCAGACAGCATTAGAAGATTCAAAAGGGTACTGTCTCCATATCAGAAGTGCAGATTCAAATGTTCAGGCTCATCAATATTGATTCAGATGCGAGTAATTGTAACTTGCTGTCACCGCGTGCTTCAAGCAAAGTGTGAAATTGAGGCACTGGAAGACAATACCCAAACGCATGGATGCATGACAGCAGCCTTGAGTGCTTTCCTTGTGGGTGACCAAAGGATTTTATTGCCTGGTTACCCCCAGAGTAGAGAGCACAGAAACTCTTAGGCACGAGGATACTTTGGATCCCAAACTTATTCATTTTACTGTTAACTAAAAAAAAGCCCAACCCAAAGCCCTGTGTAAGACTGATTAATGTATAATAAGCAGTTAAGTCTTGCTGTTAACGTAGTTGAGACTCTACTGTGGATATTTTTAAATCACTTTCTCTCAAAGAGGTGTAGTGTATTTTTTCTCATGTGAGTGATGATGTACATGGATTGAAAACTTGAACACAATGATCTGGGCTATTTCTTAGAGAAAATGTTTGTGCTTAAATAAGGACTGGGTTGTTTCATCCTCCAGCTCACACTATGCAAAGAGCTCTCCCCATACAGAAAACTTATTTTTGAAGTTTTTCTGCTGTATTAATGATTTCTCCAGTTGTAGGGAGAGGGATGAAGAAGAAAGAGGCCCTTGTCCCTTTAAGAACCATGTCAAAGAGTACTAAATAAGTTTGCTCAGTAAACATAGTTCTTGTCAATCAGATATTAGTTCTTGTGCACTAGGGTCCTAAATAGTGGATGAAAAATCTAGTATCTGCAGTAAAATATAATATATTGTTGACTTAGGTCTAAATAAACAAGGCAGAAGACCCTGAATATAGCAACTTGGTAAGAAGTTACCCTCAAAGACAATTTCTACTTTTGCCTGTTTGAACAAGCAGCATATGGTTTATTTTGAGCTACAAATTTTTGTGTGAACTCAACTTTGTATCCTTCCTAAGGACAGGAAGAGCTATTTTATTCCTCTCTGGTCAGGTACATTTATGTGTCATGGAAATAGTGAACAAATGTTATTTAAATTAAAGCACCTCAATATACATATTTGTCATTTCCATGCATCCTTTTGAAAACGAATAAAATGTATACATCCTAGGAATTGCAGCCAAACAGTCTTTTCACTCTAAGAGGAAGTAAATGAATACAGTGAATCCAAGTTTCTTCTCTGGTCAGTTCAAAATTCAGGTATCCTACTAATATCTGTAATCTACCTTAACTCTGAGACCTTGTAAACATCTGGTTACAAAGCAAAACGAGCAGTAGGTTGAAACTGACTGCTAACTCATGGATATATATTGTTTTCCTTCTTGCTCTGATGAATATTTTATTCCTCAAACAGTGTTTCGAACACCTCTGAGACTATTGTTACACGAGCTATATCACAAAAGAATGACAGATGGTGGATGAGGACAACCTTTTTCATAAATCATTTCCCTTTGCAATGCTTCTATTTTATCTTCTGTAAAATAGTTAGGTAAACATATAATATTCTTTCTGGTACTAATGAGAAAATCTGTAAACAAAGGCATTATTTGCCTCCAGGCAGTTGCATTTTACCTACCAGCCCTCAAAACACCAAAAAAAAAGTATCAGAAGCTTGGAGTGGTGTCTGCTCCTGGTTGATAGCAAATTTGCTTCTGCTTCTTTCACAATTTCATCACAGATATTGGCTTCTACCCTGCCAGTGTTAATACTGAAACCGCTATTTTGGGTTTAAAAAAAAAGTCCTTTTAGTCTATTAGAGTGTAACAGTATCATTTCATTTCACATTCTACCTCCTTAAAAGGTTGTCACAGCAGCAGTAAACCTAAGATTAGTTAAACGCCAAGACAAAATTGTAACATTCCTATACATGAGAAAACAGGCGACGAAAGATTTCCACCCCGCTGAAAATTCCTGCTCTCTTACATCTTCTTAACTGACACTTAGTGCTTGGGCAATAATGAGAACATAGGAAAAAAAGATTATAGCTTTATGTTAGTGACAGTAGAGTTACGGCTGAAGAGCTGCTTTCACTCTAAGCCCTCATTTTCAGCACTTATAGCTTCTGAATATATTACCCTTTGGGCTTCCATTACACATGCTTGCTTTCATCCCAAAGGTGGTTTGTGGCTTTTTTTGTTTAGTCTTTTTCTTTTTTTTTTTCCCATTACATTTTCTTGGCTATTTATTTAATACTTAAACATGGGGAAGAGTATCCTCACTATTTCATCAATAGTTCAGAATTTTTTTCCCCACACATCGGTGCTGGTGTTTCTGCAGAGCATCTGCCTTTGATACAGTAGAGGAAACTTTTTTTATAGATAACTATATAAAGTTCTTAAAACCTACCTCCTCAGTTTTGGTTTTTACTTCTTGAAATAAGCATGGAATTTGTTCTTAGGAAAAGAATCCTGAAGTGTGATATCGTTAAAAATGTAAATATATGCTAACTTATTCACAAAGTTTCTCTGTGTGAATAGTGGCTACACATATCTGAGTAAAAAGAATAGATGATTTCTGACAGTTTAGAGCAGGACTCCACTCTCCTTTATGATGTGGTGGGAAAATAGGCTCTGTTTCACCAACAAATACCATAAATAAAAGCCAGACTTCATACACAACTTCAGTTTTGAATTTTCTAATGCTCACAAACAATAACCTCCCTTTGTTTATGTACAGTTTAGATTAGTGGGCCTGATCTAGGGAAAATGATGAGGAATCAGGAAAATCAAACCCACTGCTACGGGTTTCTGTTGGAGGCCCCAGCTGACAGCCCCAACGACAATAATTTCAGTCTCTTGGCTTTCAGCAGAAATGGATTAACTCAAAAGATGAATTAACATCAAGGGTTTTGTAACTGAGTGAGAAACTATTCCATGTGCCTGTGCACATGCACAAAAAGAATGAAGGATCAGCAAAAAGAACCAAAGATCATTAAACACAAACAAAACCCCAATCCTGAGTGGGAAGTTTCTCTCACAAAACCATCATTTACAGTCTTTCTTAAGTTCTTTAGGAATGTGAATGTTGTTTATTTGAGAGCTTATACAGGTTCTTTGTTATGTTTTAAACTACTTTTAGGTAGAGATTCAACAATATATCAGTACTGTTTGTTGTAATTCTAAAACAAAAGGGGTTTCTGTAGAGAAGAAAAGCATATGTAGAAAGCAAATTGTTAATATCTGTACTACCTGTGTTCCTAGGACCAACTTTGCTGTAGTGCTTGGCCTGGCTGGGACTGGCAGTAGCATCCTGAAGTAATAAAATATGTTTTGTTATATCTGACCAAGGTCCTCCTCACCCTCGGGGCCTCCCCAAGGCCATAATTTCACAGGGAACATGGTCCTGGCAATGCTGCTGATTTCATTAGGACTGGGAATATGGTTGGTTTGTTTGTTTGCTTGTTTGTTCCTATTAGCTATGCTTAATTAAAATGCATTTAAATAAACATGTGAAGATTTCAGAATTCTCATGTCTCAGGCAGTGAGCAACCAAGGAGCTCCCCTGAAGAAGGACATAAACAGATATTAAGTCTACAGAAATACTGTCTTGTTTTGCCAAGCTGCCACGGGGCGTTGTGAGGAGAGACAGACCAAGCAAAATCCAAGGTTGTGGAGCTCTGTATTCTGTGAGCAAAACTCCTGCACTCATAAACCTAAGCATGACATCTGACTGCTGCTAAAAACAGCATCTCTTTGGAATAAGGGCTAGTTACAACAGAGATCCCATAAAAGTGATGCCCTTGGAAATACGTGGATTTCTTTTAAAGGAAATAGTAAGTATGAGTCTAAGGCACAGTTTTATCCCTTCTCTTCCCTATTTCCATAATTTTTCCCCCCTCCCCTTCCTCAAATCTCTCACAATGGCTTGGTCAACAGCATTTTCTTGCTTCATTGGTTTTGAAAAGGACTTGCTGTTCCCTGCTGTTAGATTATTTCCAGGAGACTGTCTCAGGTCAATAGTCATAACATTCTTTGCTCCGCTCCCCCTCTTCCCCACCCAGACAGAAAAGTAATAAAATTAAACAAAAATAAATTAACAAATTAAGTTGGGAAGTTGGAAAGTCAAGCATGTTTGTATTTACAGGATTGTTCCAGTGATTTAGGGTATGGATTCTTTTTGTGTTCAAGGACCTGGTCTCTACATGCAATTCCCACAGAGAAATTTCTCCTATGAGGCATAAGCAGTAGCGGTTAGATTTCAAGTGAAATTACCAGAGAAATATAGGGAATTTTTATTGGTATTAATTTTATTTCAATCTTCAAGAAAGAAAAAGATTCCTTCCTTCAAAATGCCTAGGAGACATTGACTGTAAAGAAGAACTTAGCCAAAATAAGCATCCTCCAGTTGTTTCCTTGGATCTTGAGGTTCTTTAGGTTTTTTTTCCTACTCTTGTTCAGCTCTAACAGTGTATAAAAGGGCAGGAAGATGTTCCCCTGAGGCACATGCTGCCACCAAAGTGAGGAGCACTGCAGAGGGCAGGCCCAGCTCATGCTGTGGCTCCTGCTCTTTCTCATGCTCCCTCCTGCCTGGTTCATTCAGCTCTCGTGGTAACAATTAGTTTATACACAGAGGTGTTCAGTGCTCATTTCCCAGCTAGGGTTCACCTGCAACTGTTCTTCCCTTCCCCCTGAATATCTTCTGCATTTAAAGGTGTCACATGTTAGACTGCCAGTGTAAAGTAACTGCATTAGGTTTGTTTAGCACTCCAGTAAATTTTGGTTAATGTTCGGATGGGCTTTAATTTTCTGTAACTGCTTGAACTGATTCAATTAGCAGGGGAGCAGATACTCACAAACAAAGAAAGACAGTTCCTGTTAACTGAAACGAAAATTTGATTATATGGTGTTTAAATAGGACAAGGTGTGATAACTAGAGACCATTGATAGTTTTACAGTTTACAAAAGAAGAGAGACACCATAGCAGGTGGATTTGACAGCAGCAGGAGTGAACAAGAAGACAACTCAATATTCAGCTGACCTGTCTTGGGAACAAACATGTTTCCTTTATTCCTTTATTCTTCAAAATCTAATTAAAACTGTCTTTGATGTGCATTTTAGTTGTTGTTATCTGTGTGTGCTACTCTAGGGTCACAGAGTTATGCAGCAGCCAAGATTTTTGGCCCAGTTTGGGAGCTTGAATTTTGCAGACCTCTTGAAAGCTTCCATTTCTTTCCTTCTCTATGCATTATTTTGCCTACTTATCATCTATATACTGAAGGACCAGAGAGATTGTTTTGACCTTATATTCATTACCAGTCATTAAAACTGTTTGTTCAAGTTTTTGCTTGTACTTTTGTAGCTGAAAAATTCAGGTTCTGTTAATGACAAACTGCTGGTGCACAAGCATCTGCTACACAAAAGGTTTTGAAAAAAGAAGAGGTTTTTGCTGGAACAGCCCCTATTTCAAAGATGGTTGTCTTGTTCATATAAGACAACTAAAAATAAACATATCAGGTAATTGTCTTATCCACATATTGGAGGGATGTCTTAATTGTGAAGCTGTGGAAAATGACTCAGGGTATGTGACTTTCTGGCCTAACAGCAGTCATCCCTGCAGGATACAAGAGCTTGGGCTGCAGAAGCTGAAGTTTCAAGTTCTGGTTCAAGGCAGAAAGAATATAAATTCTTTGAGTCCTTTTGTAACACACAACTATTTGTTATCCAAGGGTATTTCACGGAGTATTACTCAGAGTAGCTGAGGGTGGAAGGCATCTCTGGA
>WAAE01014884.1:0-19376 GCA_013400495.1 Nicator chloris
GTTATCCAAGTTATCCCTTGTTAGTCGAAGAAATCCTTCTATAAAGGTGTGGACAAAGGCAGTTTGCGTGCAATATGATGAAACTTTGCACATCACCTTGTCCAAGTATGTCTTTCCCACACTTGTCAAGAATGGGGACTTAAGAAATTACATTCCATATGCTGCCATTGGATATATGAATAAAGCTGATCGGCCAAAACTGAAATGTTTAAAGCCTTTCCTCTTACTGGGTAGGAGTCAAAAGACTTGAAACAACTTTCTTTCTATGCCAAGAATGTGAGAAACAAGGCAACTACACAATTAATTTGACATGTTGAAAGCTCTGGTGCCTTACCACACTGGATATTTTTCCCTTGGTCTTTTCATACCATTTTTCTCCTCCCTTTTCTTCATCCTTCTTTCAGTCATATGTGGCATCCTTCCTTGCTTTATCATGATACATAGAGGTACTTAAGGCTTGAATTACACCTTTCAAAATTAGCAATGATACAAGAGATGTGCAAGAATTCAAGTACTGTTCCAGGAGGATTAGGAGACCCCTATGCCTTCAGAAGGTCAGTGTTGAGTGCCCTTAGTTCTGAGTTCCAAGTTGCCAGACCAGTCTGAAGGATCTGGCGGAACTTGGTTGATTTTGTACGTATCAAATACACAGGTAAACATTTCACAATACCCAGAGCCTGGTATGAGCCAAGTCTGCTGCCTTCAGAAGGTCAGTGTTGAGTGCCCTTAGTTCTGAATGTTCTTGTGAGCGGGGAGTTTGTCCATGGCAGGAGCCACTGTGAAAGAAGAAACTTCTCCCTTGTGAGACAACAGCCAGGCAGAAGGCAGCACTGTCTGTCTTGAGTTTAATGAATCAGAGATGGGAAATTCAAGTAGAAGAGATTTTCCTTTTTCCTTAACAGGTGGTCTGGGAAAGTAGGGTAACAAAAACAAATCCTACGCACGTTTACAAAGATGCAAAGAAAATTGTACCCAATTTTTTGTTGTGAAGGACATGGTGCTTTCCAGTTGCTGGATGAGGAACAAGTACAGATGAGTTTAGGTTTATGGAATAAAGTGGAGACAAGTTGAATGGGACTTGGACAAATGTGGGTTCTGGATGTGATTTAGAGAGGAAGAATTAATTGCTGGGCAAGGTCTACAGGTGTAGGGGGAGCCAAAATGGGAGGTAACATATGTGCAGTAGGAATCACCATCTGTTACCTTACACAGATGTAAATACAGCTTGGGAGTGTAGGGGTTCTGGGCCAAAGGATACCTAAGGGTTCTTTTACCCCAAAAACCTCAGGTTTTTTGAACTGTGCCTTTCCTAATCTAGATGGTAGTGCTGCATTCTCATTCCAGACATGTGACAGGTTCCTGACACATTCCTGCTACTGCCAGTCAGCCTCTGCTGCTGCAGTTTCCTAATTAAATGGAGGATACTGGGTCTGGAGATTGCCCAGTATCAGCTCATGGGGCTGAATTTCTCCTAAACATACTAAAGGATTATCTGCCATGTGCAAGGTCCTAGTCCAGTGCCGTGTTTGTCCTCACCACTATCTTCCTGCAGATTCCAGCTGCCTTTTGCATTCCCTCTGCCCGGTCTGCAGGGAGACACAGGCAGCAGCCCAAGTGCCAGCATAGCAAGGAGGAGGGAGCTGCTGTTTCTCAGAAGGGAGGTAGAGCACCAGGCACGTCTGTTTTCTGAGCAGCTCCATCTTCTGGTTCCAGGGACAAGTTACAGATTTTTAATGTTTTGGATTTGGAAAAGACAAAGTAACCCAGTTGTAATGGATCGGTACTTAAAAATGAGGAAAAGAATGTTCTTTCGAGTTACAAGTGGAGCTCAGCCTATGTAAGTAATACAATCTCACTTCCAAACTTCACAATAGCAATCTTACTGTTCTAAGTGACTGAGACATTTCTCTTGCCAGCCCACAAACCTGCATTACTCAGTGAAGTTTGGGTTTTTTTCCCCTCTTTTTTTTTTCAGAGCTGGCGATTTGTAGGCCTCTATCTTTACGACTCAGCTGTAATACAGTAGTTTTCAGTATTTTCCCTGGCATTGATACTGAAATTTTGTCTTGAACAGATCTTCCAGTTAATCTTTCTGCCCTTTAAGATGCCATATGCTTGCAAATGTTACATCCTCAGGTGTAAGTGTTCCCTCTTTTACTAAATTACTAAAAATTATTTGCCCAGATAGGGTATTTACAGCTTTCATTCTGTTTGCATGATTTTCTCCTCACACCTGTATCTTGAAGTTACAAATCAATACTTTTATTATGAACTTTGCAGTCTAGGAGAGTACAGACATCAACTCATTACTGAATTACATGTTATTTTTTAATTAGACTTATAGAAAAACTGATCAAAGATCCACCCAAATTATTCAGGGTCCAATTTTTCAGGGAGAGTCCATCACTAGTGCTGTGATTTAACGTCCTTCATTGACACTTTTATTGCCAGGTTCCATTTTGCTTCCCTTTTGTATCCAAAGGTGCTTAGCTACAGTGCTGACTTAACAAAACTAGAAATCTGAGGGTTTACATACAGCCTGGCAAAGCTGTTGGAATAAATGAGCACCATTTCATTGAGGTCTTGTGTTATGTTCTAGGGTGGATCTGCTGGAGCAGGTTAAGGTCTTGCTTCAAGCTTTCATCACCTCTTTCCACCTCCTAGCCTGTATCTTGTTCTTGAGACACAAATGGCTTTAAGGGGACTAAGTTCAGGACATGAAGCTCCACTAAAATGTTAATACAAGCAAGAGAACTAAAGGCCCTGTATTTTTAACAGGATCATGTCCCTGTTTTAGTTTGGTGTGGCATGAGCAGGAACAAGGAGACAATGTACAGGTGGTAGAGCAGATCAGGTAAGAGAGTTTGAGGAAGGGAAGAGGGAAGGTTAACTGCCTATGTTGCTGAAAAGAAGCTGCTTTCAAAGGACATTTACGTGAGCTCTTTAGCAACACAGGCTTCTACAGACTCAGAGTAGTGGAATTTGTCCATGTCCCTTCATACGTGGGCAGAGTTGGTAATGAAATACTGGACAGCTCATGAGATTTGTCTTCTCACATCATGATGCAAATTTGAGACACATTTGGAGATTTATGAGCCTGTATCCTTTCAGCCCTGTATGATCTCTGAAGGTAAACCTGGCATGACAGCTTTGCTACTGCAGCTACCAGCATCATGTTACATGCCCAGACACTCCAGCAGCAGAACACAGTAGTAATTGTATTAGAAATAACAGAAAAGAGCAGATATTTAAAAGCTTGTGCACACCACCACCCTTCATAGCATAGCAAGTACTATGGAAAGAGACAGCACCATCAACCCTCAGAAATATCCCACATGAAAGTGACTTCCTGGTTTGAGTAGTGTTTAAACAGTTGAGTGAATCCCAGCTACAGAGCAGAATGCAGGGGAGGTGAGCAGGTGGGCAAGTAGAGAGTACACAGCTTTTATCAACCCAGGCAGACTTGATTTGCCATGAAAGACACTAGTAACTAGAAAAGAACCCCCAACTGACAACAGTGACAAACAATTGATAAAGGGAGTTTTATTAGGTGAAAGAGGAAGATCTACTGAATAGTTTCTAAATGTTTTTTTGTTTCCTATGGATTAATGATGCAGGGCAAGAAGCTTGTTAAATGATTCAACCCACTCCAACACATTCAGTGAAGGTATGGATAAAATACACTTCCCCACATCATACAAAATAGGGCAAACTAGACAATTTCTAGAAAGAAAATTGCATGTGAAAACACTTAAAAATTCAGGCTGTCTTGGTATGCAAGAGAGGAACAAAATATAACCATTTTGATAAAGGTTTCCAAGTCACTTGTGTTTCTTTGTAAAGACTTAGGCACAGATAACTAATGCACCACACGGTTCTGTATCTCTCCCCACCTGAAAAGAGATGATACTGATAAAAAGCTCCCTCCCATCCAAAGCTGGTTGTCCTAAACTCCAGGATCTCTTATTGCTGATGACTCAAACCAGAAGGAGCATATGTTCAAAGTAGATGCTGTTTCTTCATGTAGTCCAATTTCACAAGGTGTTAACATTATCCTCATTACCCATGTTATGTGGGCAGACAAATTGTTTCCAAATCAATTATAGCCTTGAATTTAACATGCTTGATTATTGAGAGAAAGTCTATTCACAGATAATTAAGAACATCTTTTTAGAAGTTGGTAGGTACAAGTACATTGTTCATGCAAATACTAGAAGTTACTAGAAGTTGTGCCATAGTAATGGTAAGTGAACAAGACAATTTATGAACTTAAGTTATCATTACCTTAATTGAAGTGGAGTCAACTAAATCCGTTTGGGTTTGGGTTCTGTGTTTATTTCTGAATTAAGCAGGGTTCAGTTTGTACAATGTCTTACAAATCAGATTAAATTCCTGTTTTTTAACAAAATAGTTCTTAATCCTTTAAAAACACCACTAAAAAGGTATTTAATCCAATTTTCAAAACCCTGTCTTGAACATATTTTTCCCATTAGCATATAAAAAAGGGGAAATTGTCATGCAAATATTCTGAACAGTGTGACAATATTCAGTAGAGCCATTAAACATATGAACTCTTCATTAATCATTTTGGCTTTCCTTTTAGTAGCACATAAGTCAGGGTCTAACCTCAGTTCCCCAGCAGTACATTAAATTAAATTTCTTGTTTCAAAACCTCCAAAAGCACCATTCCAAAGCTACTCTATTTCCACTTCAAGTCACATATTAGTGCTATATGATCAGAAGGATGTGAAACACTTGGCAAAGCCTGATGGGTTGTTATTTCTTCATGACTTGGCAATGGAATAACTTGTTCAACCTCTAGAGCATTTCTGTCAATGAAAATGTAGTCCAGACATCCATGAAACCCACCAACATAGTTTGTATAAGCAGGTTCTCCACAAGCACTTAGCAGTTTGAAAGGATGGCTTAGAGACATACTGCACCTTTCTTCCTCCCCATTTGAGATCCAGTCTTCATGATCTTCAGCAATGCCACCACTGCTGATAAAACTGTAAGTTCCTGATGAGGGTGTGCTATTAAAGTCTCCACAGAATATGACTGGGATACTGGGATACAAGTCACATGCTACGTGCTTGATGTGAGACATGGCTACAGCAATTTGGATCAGACGGATGTTCCCACCTAAGGACATAAAAAAGTATTATTTCAAATAATGCAGAACAGCACTGGAGGTGCTCACTGGGTTGCTCATTTAAGCATACATAGCTCTGAAACAGCAATGCTGCATTTTAGAATAGTTGTCATAGAAGCCTTTAAAGTTTGTGACTATGAAAGCTTTTGAGTGACAAACAATTTCAACTTAAACTCGCCCATGCAAGAACTCTACAGCTTTAACACCCATATACAGCAGTTTTCCATTTCATGGCAACCACCCTAATAATATTCCCAAAAAGGCACAAAACCAAAAGAAAACTAATTGAGACGAGAGGAATCTCTCATAACAGCTTCTGGAACCCAATCTGGCTGCCCTCCTGGCAGTACCCTGGGAGAGCTCCATGTTCAACAGGCCTGGGAAACCATAAGGACACACAAAGCTCTCTCTGTTTTATGGTCTGCTTTTTGGGTGAACTGTGTGTAATGTGACTTGCCTTGCTTTCAGCTGGATTCTATTGACTCCCAGGCACACTAGAAAAATAAATATATAAACAGACCTAGGAGTCTGGCTTGATTTCATCTAGATAAGAAGTAAGGCAGGAAACCCTCAGTTCCAGAAGAAAAGACTACAGCTGCAAAAGAATGGTGGGAAATCTATTCTCCCAACTAACAGCAAAAACCTTTCCAAACCCAGTTATCCTACATGCAAGAATGTGCCAAAATTACCTTTGGGGTGCCAGTATAGGTGGGTATTTGCTACACAAAGCTTCCTGGAGGGATCAGCTGTAGACTGAAGAACTGAAACCTTTAAGAGAAAAAGCAGTCTTTGTTAAGTCTTAAATAGAGAGGTTATATATTTTAAAATGCACTAGTCAGCTTATGCCTTTGTGGCAATCCAGTTCAAAGAATCTAATGCTTATAACCAATAAGCTGATATCTGATATCTAATGCTTATAACCAATTTAGGAGCTGTACTTTTCAATAATCTATAGAAGGTCTGGGTATCAGCCAAAACATTACCACTACACCACATAACAAACATTCTTTTGACCGTGTCTGGTTTGGCCATATTTTTTCATAAGATATAGGTCAGGCTGTATCATTCTGAAATACTTTTATTTTGCATTCACTCTCTGCAGCAGAACTGGAGCTAAATCTCCGTTTTTAGCAAGCAAATGTAGCATTCCATAACTGTTAAATTGAATAAAAATTTCGAGGTGATTTCAGTTACCAAGGAAATTCTGTTAGTCCTACTCAGTCCATGAGCAGGAAACTTTTACCACTGTTTCTGCAATTCCTGACACAACCTTCTATCTTACACACTTGTACTTGCACAACAGCTCTGTGGGCAGACCCTCTGGTATCAGGAAGCTCCAACCTTATTTGTCTCCCTCCTGTCACTTGTTAAAGAGCCATTATAAAGCATACTCAACTAATTTGCTTAAAATTGATTTATCTAAGTTTTATAAAATATATTCTGACATATAAAAGTAAGTAGAGAAAAACTGGCTGTGAATACCACCAACCAGGAATCACTATCTGGTCCAGAATCTCAACAGCTGCCTTCATTTTAAAGCACAATAGTATTGCTTTTTTTAACCAATTTTTGGTTACTCCGTGCCTGCAGTTCAGTAAGACCTCAATGTTTTGTTCTTGTTCCTAAGTTGATCTTCTGCTCTATCCATTACCCCAGCTAACACAGAACACAATTCCATGTTTCAAACTCTTAATCCCTCACCTCCCTTCTGCTACTTGAGGCTCAACAACGCTGGCCCGGCTGTACCTGGAGACCATGAGAGGAGAAGAAGGGAAAAAAGAGGGGAAAGAGAAGTAGGCATGTCAAAGCTGGTACCTGCAGCACAGATGACCTCTGCAGTACCTTCTCCTGCACCAGGGGGTACTTGGCCAGCTGCTCACACAGCTCCTTGTGCAGCGGCTCTGAGAGCAGGGCTTCGCTGAAAGCGATATCGTGCTGGCTGAGGAGACTGAACTTGTCCCTGCGATAGAAAGTGGCCAGGCCTTCGTGCTGCTTCTCCTTAATCCTGAACAGCCCCTCCAGTCCAAAAGCATCAAGCGCCGGGACCAAGCTGTCCACGAAGACAGATTTATCCACCTCTTGCAAGCAGATGAGGTCGGCGCTGTAGCCCACCAGCTCCTTCTTGAGCAGGTTCTGGCGGTAGTCGATCTCCAGGGCGTAGGGAGCGCAGTAGGGGTAGAGCACGGTGCGGGAGAACTCCGTCTGTGCGTAGGTGTCGGCCAGGATGTTGTAGGAGACGGCACGGACGGAGCCGTGGCCGCAAACCTTCTTGGTGTAGAGATGCCGGGCGTCGAAGGTGCAGGCGCCAGGCCCGGCCTCCACGGGGCCGCTGCTTTCCACCTCGCGGGCCGGGCCGTAGCGCTGCTCCCCGTCCCCGGGCGTGCAGCGCAGCTTCAGCCGCAGCCCCACCAGCGCGTTCGACGGCGTGAACACGCGCTCGGCCGCCGCCGTCTCCACCCAGGCCTCCCCAGCCACGTCCCCGCCGTCCGCGGGGCGCTGCTCGCGGAACCAGCGGAACAGGCAGTGCTGCGGCGCGGCGAACTCGGTGCTCACCTTGGGGCACACGGGGAAGCCGGCGAGGAGCGAGCGCGGTAGGCTGAGCTCGGTAAGCGCGGGCGGGTTGCGCTCCACGCGGTACCGAGCATCCCCGATGTGCAGCACGGCGCCGTCCTGCCAGGCAGCCGCGTTCGGCATCTCCTCCGCCACCGCCGCGCCGTCGCGGGAGAACAGCCGCACGGCCGGCACCGCCGCCTCGCCGTCCGCGCCGCCCTCCGCCCGCGCCTTCTTGCTCTTCTTGCCCGCCTTGCCGTGGCCCTTAGCGGCGTTGGTGGCGATGCGCGCCAGTGCCCGCCCCAGCGGCTCCGCCTGGTCGCGTTGCATGTGCCGAGCACTGCCGTCGGGCAGCACGAACCTCAGGCTCAGCTTGGGCTCGGACGGCACACAGCGCACCACGGCGCGCTCCATGGCGGGGGGCGGGCGGCCGCCACCGCCGTGCGGGGGGGCGGCGGGGGAGCCGCGGAGGCTCCGGAGGGCGGAGCGGAGCCGGCGCCACATGGACCCGGCGGCGCTGCGCCTTCCGCGGGGCGCGGCCGGAACCGCCGGGCGGGGCGGGGCTGGGCTTTGTCGTCATCGCGCGCGACGGGGGCGGGGCTACGGGCGCGGAGGGGTGCCGTGCCGTCCGCGCGCGCCAAGGGGCGTGGCCGCGCGGGAGGCGGGAAGGGGACGGGCGCGCGCCGCTGGCCGTGAGGCGGCGCCACCTTACGGTGCCCCGTACCTCACACAGCTCTGTCCTCTCGCTCCGGTGCCCGCGCCCCTCTCCCCGTGCCTCTCGCACCGCCGTTAACCCGCCGGCACGGCGTGAGTGAAGCCGACCGGAGAACCAGCGGGTTCTGTTCTCTCAGCAGCGAAACCCCCTCTCCTCAGCGCAGTTTCCTGGCCAACAGGTGTTTTAGGCGTGGGCGGGTCTCCCTCATAAAGCCCCGATGCTAATTGCCTATGGATAAATCCTTGAATGTTAGGGGTTTGAGTTTGTGTTCTGTTCGTGAGAAAACATTTCATGTCTGGGTTGAGACCTCACGCTGAGTAGTCCGGGGCAGTGAGAGCCACGCTAGGAAGTTGCCCAGGACTTTGGAAGACACATAAAATGCCCTTCTGCTGCTCCCGCAGCCTCCGCGCTCGGGGCTTCGCCCACACAGACACAAAATCAGGGTTTTAAAGCCTCTTTTGTCAAGTGTGAGCAGGTGGGCAGCAAATCTGTGGAGTTCCTTAAAATTTCCATTTATACTTGTACAAAAGGCAGAAGCTCAGCAACAGCCACGTGATGCCTGAGGGTATTATATTTATAATTTCTCAAGCATTCTTCCTGTGATCTGCCTGGTGCAGGCAGAGGCTGGAGCAGAGGGACTTTCTGACTGGCTCTGGTTGTGCCAACTCTGTGGCACACCGGGACGGTCAAGGTAAGGTTTTTCCAAGTCCCTGTTTCTTCTTTCCCTTTTTTCCTGTTCCTCACGAGAGGCACTGATCTCGGCCAAGGAGAGCCCCGACCAACCCTCGCGGGCCGGGCCCCGCCGCCCGCCCTCGGCTCCGGGGCAACCGCCCTGTTGCCCCGAGTCGCGGCCGCGGCGCTGGGAGAGGTGAGAGCGGTGGGGCTGAGGGAGCGCCGGGAAAAGGCGGTGTCGTCCAGGCCGTCCGTAGCTGAGCTTTGCGTCCTTTAGTGCATGCCCCACCGCCAGGTTTGTTGCATTTTTAGGACATACCACTGATTCAGGAGGTAGTTTTGGCTTTCTGCTCCCCTGTGGGAAGCTGTTGAAATGCAGCGGTGAGTTTGTGCATCGTGTTTCCAGGGGAACCCGACCGTCAGTCTTTGGAATAGCCCTAGTCAGGCGATTAAGCCGCCACAGAAGGGTGATATTTAGTTGAACCTTAGCCCAGTTGCAGAACACAAAGTTGCTGGGTTTTTTGATTTTTCCCTTTTTTTTTTTTTTCCTTATGACAGGTGCAATATGTAGAGGCTATCCCTTGAACTTTGCCATTTTATCATACAAACTATTGTTCTCTTTTTGAAAGCTCAACTGTCATACCTAAACTGTAGAGATCCCTGCGGTGACCTAATTTTATACCTTATGTACATTCAACTTACTAGATGCATGTGTTAATCTCCTTTCTGGACACGATTGTATTCTAGAATTTTGGTTTTGTTATGGTTTTAGATGGAGCACTCAGATGAACCAGCTTCCAAAAAACGGACTTTGAGAACTCTGTTTCGTCCCGCTGCTTTACCTTCACCAGTCATATCTGAAACATCACCGTCACAGAAGAAACTACTGGCATACCACAGAGACAAGGAGCAGCAAGAGATGATTAATCAGTTACTGTGAGTTTCATGTAATTTAAGACATGTTGGAATTCAAGTGAAGGAGATGTTACACATTAGACGTGACAAATAACGATGTTTAATATAGTGAGTTTTAGTGATCAAGGATTTGGTAATGATGAAAAAATAGGTTGCATTGATTTAAGTGTTAGCATTATTTTTAATATATTATTTGTAGTTTTTCTGCACTTCTGATGTTGTGGTTTACTTTAGAATTGATCGAGCTCTTGAAGTCTATTACATAACCATGGATGAAACAGATAAGGATGAAACTGCACCTCCTGTCACAGAACTGCCTTCCACTGTGAGAAAGTATTTCTTTGTTAATTCTTGCCTATTTCATTCTGTCTTATTGGGACATTTATCTTCCTTCTTAGAATTTACTTCAAGGTACTTGTTTTGCTCCTCAGTAATTCATAAATGTATTTATATACTCAGGTAATCCAAGTGAAATGTATACCTGTATATCTACAGAATAAAGTGTTTAGGAATAATATTTGCTAAATTTTATATTTCCAGTATTTTTGTTTGTATGTTCTTTATATATAACAATTTTCTGTTTCTTTTTATGTAGATGAACAATGAAGAAAGCCAACAAAGAGTGAGTTAAATTCTTTCATTTGCTTTTTTTGGAGTAGAAGAGTGAATGGTCCCTATTCAGAGAAGTTGAGTATGTTATGTAGAATTATTGTTATTAAACAAGAAAAAGTAGTCTTGGTGGGGGAAAATGGAATAGGAGCAAAATAGGAATCTTCTCTTGTGGTCCTGTAGAGGGAAAGTATTTCTCTGTTTTAGAAAGTGCATCTATCAATAATTAATTAACCCTTAGTTAAAGATCTTTACTTAGGGAAAAAAACCTAACAGGCTTCAGGATTTTTTTCAGTTGAGGTTGTAGATTGTACTTTAGCCTGTACAAAAAGTAGTCTTTTACATCATTCCCTTAATTTGAAGAACATGCACTGAACTTCAAATTTGTGTATAGCTTTTAAAGTAAGACTTCATCTCTGAAAGCCAGTTGAAACTCAAATTAGTATTGAAATATTTATATTAAGTAGACTAAAATAACACTAATTTTGCCTAGCTGTTGTTAGGTAAACTCATTCTGTAGGCTGTAGAGATTTTATAACAAAACTGTCAATCGAAAGCAGAAATACCTATTTCTTTGGTCAAGACCCACTCCCCTTATGGAGGATGTTTGTCAATACTTTTTGCCAGATAAATGTTTGTCCAAAGAACAATAACCTTAATCTTGAACTATTTTATTGTTAGCCATAAACTTCAGCAGAGAACCAAGGAAAATGCCATACTGACAAGTACAGTATTTTATATTTAAACATTAAGATAGAGAGACCATGTTACCAATTACAGAGCAGCTTTTAGGGTATTAGTCAGTGAATACTGAAAAGATTAAATACCCTGCCCTTAAGGAAATTAGGAAATTAAGAAATTTTGAAATTAGGAAATTTTGACTAAAAAGAGAATTTTGCCAAGCCTAACACAAAAATACATACATAGGTAGTTATTAGACCTCTGAAAATCTTGTCCTTTCAGGCAGACTACCTCTTTTTGAAGAAATGTGTGCAGAGTAATCCAATGGTTCCCATCCAGCAGCAGTGGCTGAGGTCCATGCTCACCATGGTGCCACAGTCGCTTATGGAGGGCAAAGATAGAGAGCTGCTCACTGAAGACCTTCTAAAGGAGATAGTAAGAGATTATGAAAAGAGCATGCAAAGATGTGTGTGTAAGTACTACAAATTACTCAGCACTTATTTTAATGTTAGTATATATTATAAGTTCCATATTCTGCTGCTGAAAGTAATTTTTCTAGTTTGTTCTATCAGCCAAGTGGGATCTTTGTAATTAACTACTGATTTAGCTTTTCCTGCCTCATCAAATGTGTTTTGACCATAATGTTAAAGGCAAAACTTGCTTATTTTATTTGAACCAGTGAAAAGTTAACCAGCTGAAAGTACAGTTCAAGCAAAGACAAAGACAGCTGCAGACCTCATGTCAAAAAAGTTGATTGCTGATGATGTTGTTTCACTATGTCTTTAACCTGTTTAGTTAATTTGAAGCAAGCATGTATTGCTGTTTACTCTTAAAGAAAGGAGAAACTTTTTATGTATTAGTCATTCTTTCTCCCTTTTCAGGAACAGCAGCTTTTTAAAGCTGTTTATTCACAAACACATTCATGAGTTTTCTTCTGGTGCTTTTGTTGCATGAGGAAACTGACAATAAAAACCTGCAAAGATGCTTACTGTTTTCAGATATCACTCATACAACTCACTTCAATTTTAAAACCTTTTGAAAAACAGTAATGAACTGCAATTTTGAAAGTGTTTTCCCTTGAAATTTTATATTCATTTATTTATATTTGTAGTAACTGGAATCTGAAATTGAGCCCAGTTTTGTTAATATTTTTAATGAGTGGCTGATCTTTTTAAAAATGTAGATTAAAAAAGAAACAATTTAACATTGGACTAATTTCTTTGTAATGTCATCAGTGGCATAATTGTAGTATCTCACTGTAATTGTGTAACAAAGTTGCCATAAATTTCTTGCAATCATAGACTATATCAAGTTGGAAGGGGTCCATAAGGATTAGGGTCCAACTCCTTGCTCCTTGCAGGGCTATCTAAAACACAACCATACAGCTGAAAGCACTCTTCAGATGCTCCTTGCACTCTGGCAGGATCGATGCCGTGACCACTTCCCTGGGGAACCTGTTCCTGTGACTGACCATCCCCTCAGCAAAGAAACTGCATGAGTATTTAATTATTTAAACACAAACCCATCTGAAAACCTTCAGGAACAGGAGCCAGAATTGGAATTAAGGCACGTGAATCTGTATGAAAATATAGCAGAAGCTGGTGATTTTGAGTTACCTTTGAGAGCATACGTTTTGTAGACTAGGATGACACAATTTTTCGTCCTACTATGTGCTTGGTTCAAGGAAGAACAGTGACTGTTTAATATGGCCTAATTTTCTTCTAATGTTTATGCATTTTTTTCTTAGTGAGAAGAGCTCTTATTAAACCAGACATAAAAGAACTTGATAAGCTGGAAGAGGAGGCACCTTTGCCTTTATTACCTCTGTGAGTGGATTAAGTTAGCAAATAACCCTCTGGAAAACACACTGAGTTACATGAGGGACATTCTTGTTGAGATGTGTGGACAGAGTTATGACAAAAGATTAGTTCTGGAGCCCCTTACTGGGACATTTTTAAATCTCTGTAGAGGATCTTGCATTTGAACATCTCTTATTTGAATGCTCTACAGTGTTTTAGGACTGACAGAGTTTTATTACTGTCATTACAGTTACGTAGAGCAGTACTCATGACTGTGAATTAAACCTGGCTCTGAGTGCCCAGACACTAAAGTCACAGTGCAGCTGTCTCTGGAATGAACTGTGTGTGTATGGGGCAGTTTTCTGGCAGATAGCAGCATTGTACAGTACTTTGACATTCTAAAACTGCATATAATGCCATGGTTTTAGGTGATTTTGGTTTTATGAGAAGAAACAGGTCTATGATGGGAGGGCAAATCTATTATGCCCCCCTCCCATCATGGAAAAGGAGTGCAGGAGACAGAATATAAATACCCAAGTTGCACAATTTGCTGATGCATCAGAGTGTATGCTATCAAAATCTGTTGATAAAGGCTTCTGATTGTAGTTGGTGAAATTAGGAGTTAGACTGAATGGGATTCTGTAAGAGGAAGTGATCTGAAAATACTATGGAAGAAAAAGAATGTTTTATCAGACAGAGTATCTTTATGACTTCCACTGCATGGTAGTGAGGACATGTGCGTGGCATTTAATTAACTATTCACGCCAGAGAATAATCTTTTTAATACTACCTTTTATATGTGAGTACTTTATTCAAGTACTGCTTGAGATCTTAATTTTTGTTTGTTTATTTGTTTTGGTTGGCTTTTAATGTTTTGTTTTTTTTTTAGAGGCCTGGATTTTTCTAGTACATGGCGTAACAGTTATATCAAAGCGAAAAAACAAATAATTTCCACCTTACAAATTCTTCACCCCACAATGAAAACTCTACTGGATTTCGGTTATACAGCATTCTTTAACTTTCTTGTTGTGGATTTCTCTAGTTCCAGGTAAAGTCTGTTATTGACCCAGATAGGTTTTTGAAGCTGGCAAAGATGAGCTTGTTCAGTTTTATTATTTGTCATAGAAAATTTCTTTGATGCAGCATCTTAATGTACTGTGATGAAGTTACTCTGTGTTAAGACGTGACTTCTCTCTCTTATGTATTTTTTTGTTGTTCAAGTTGCTGCTAATATCAGACCTTTTGATTTGTATTTTGCCTTTAATTCTGTAAAGTTCTCCCCATTATTCACTTATTCTTAATGCTTAATTCCCATGGAAGTCTGTTTAAAGTAGTATTTGAAAGATCAACATCTAGTAGTATTATCGTCTGTAGGGAATTCTGTGCTATCTCTGAATATCAGACTTCTTGCTGGTTTTCATCACTTGAATTTTCTGTTTCACCTTGGAACTTTATATTTTCATAGTTTTCAAAAAGAATTTTCAAAATATTTTTCCTTATTTTTTTTTTCTGGTAATTATTCTGTAAATCCTGGAGTTTGAGGCAGGCTTTTTCTTTACTTTTAGTCCACTAAAGCAATGCATAAATTCCCACAGTGCTTTCTGCTAGAAAAAGACTGGGTTTGTAATACAAAAGTTTATATTGTTACCTTACTCCATGTTTGGTTTGTTTAAATTTTGTTTATTAAGTGGCCTGTAACTTACTTTTCTAGATTGAAAGGACCAGTTGACTGTAGATCTTTTAAAACGGATGCATCTCTAAGCTGTTCTAAAGCAGAAGATGAGATAATGAGTACGTGGTACCAAAGAGTTATTGATCACTTTACTCAGTCAGAGGCCTTGGATGGTGTAAAGTTGGATCAGCTTGAATCTTTTTATAACTGTGTGGCTGTGCTTATGTCTAATCAGGTAAATATCTTTCCTCTCTGTGATAAACTTAATGGGATTAAAACATTACTTACTTTGTAGAAAAAACAATGGAACAATAGTCTAATCAAATCATTGTCATTTGAAAAAATAATCAGAGGAAAATGCTTTCAAGATATTTCATTTCTACATGCATGTATCAGTAATAGGCTTTTGTAGCAAAAATAAATGCATGGACTTCACTGAAATGTTTACTTGTCCATTAGTTTTCATCATTTAAGGGCTGGGACTAATGGAGTTAGAAAAATTCACACTGCTTCAGTTATCCATGAATCAGGCCAGAAGTACTAAAATGAATGGAAATCCTGGCTTACTGGATGAATGGAACATGGGTTGGACCTTTTTTATGTCAACTAATAGGTGATCTATGTTATTACCTAGCTGAAAGAATTACTGCAAAGAACGACTGAAGTTTTTGTGAAACTTTTTGATCCCGAGGACAGACGTCATCTGCCTTTGTTTAAGATGGACTTGACTTTTGATGAAAATAGAATGGAGTTTTATCCAAGCTTACAAGACTTAGAAGAAGCAATTCTGTTTGTAGTAGATTGTATAGGACAGACTCTTCAGGTGTGCTTTTGTCTTTATTTAAATATTTAATTGTTAAGATGCTGAGTATATGAAAATACTTGTGATTTAGGAGTCTGACTACCCTGGCAGTGGGATCACAATACAACTTTTATTTATTTTCCACAATCATTCTACAGGTCACACCATGAATCTTGATACCCAGTGGCACTCCAAGCTCTGAAGTAATTTTGTAGTTCCTTGTTTATAAAAAATTGGTGCACCTGCTATTGATTGTTTTAGTCTGCTCTTTGGGTCTGCAATTATAGTAATAACATCTCTAATTATATGTGTGATGATTTACAATAAATTTGCGTTAAAGTTACGATCTCCAGAGAAAGACAAGGAAAATTGGGGTTGATACTCCTTTTCTTTCTAAGAAAAAGGAAGTACTCAAAACTCTAAAAATTAATATATACAACCTCAAAAGACTGATGTCTTGGGAACCTGTCTAGGGTTCCAGGGAAGAGAGCCTTTCTGGGGGCTTTAGATGTGAACTGAGTATTGGTCACTAGTCACATGTGATGGTACCTTCAGAGGAGTGTTTTGGGGTTGGTTTTCTGTATTTGCATATATGATATAATTTAATTTTATGCAAGATTGGATTTCTTTTCCTTTACATATTTCCCGTTCAACTTTTTGCTTCAGGAAAAGTTACTCTACATGTGTATAAAGCATGTGAACTTGGTCATGGTTAGGGTCTCATACTTTTGTGATCGTGTCTTCTGCAGATTGCAACTTACTTTTAAAGTATATGTATCCTTACACTGCTTTTTAAAATTTAAATAATCAACACTTGCACTGCTCTTAGAACATCCAAACGATACGTGCTTGGCTAACAGGAGGCACTGCAACTCTGGATGCTGAGCTTCCTGCTCACACCGTACAATGGGCCAAATCCACTCTGAAAAAATCTATCAGAGACAACTTAGAAGGCCCAAAGGAGCATTTTAAAGGCTATGGTAAGTGGTAGAAGATTATGTAAATAGCTGTGTCACCTCTTTGTAATAAGTAACTTGCTGTATGGCATGTGCATTTCAGTAATATAAATATGTTGTAATTGAATTGTAGTTGAAAGTTATGGCTGGCTTGTAGATGGAACTGCAGAGGAACGGATAAACAGATTTGTAGCAGAACAATCCAGTTTTGATGAATACACTACTGTAAGTTTTAATTCTACACTTTATAAATTATTTTTACTATACATACAGCAATAATGAAAAAGTAACAGAGGATAACAGGTGCTTAGCCTTTCGCTAAAAATATATGGAATACCTACAATGTAACTGATTTTTCCCCTAGAAAAATTATGATAAATAGAAGAAAATATTACTTATTTTCTTCCATGCCTAATACTTACTCATGTAGCCAAGTATTTAAACTGCAGCTCTGAAGTGTAAAGTGTAATGTTTTTCTGAAGTTCATAGATGAATTTTTCGCCCTCAAGAAGGAAATCATTGGTTTGCCAGAGGTGATTTATTTCCCTATGATCTGTTTGAATTGTGAGGATTTAAAGCAAGGTTTGGCTAATTGTGCAAACAACTTTGCAAAAATGCTATTGGAGAAAATATTTGCAGACTACAGAGAGGAAAATGAGAGGTAAGTAGAATTTTCTGCCTGTGAATGCTCTATATGTTAAATGCATAGTAGACACATGTTAGTAGAAGAAATGCTAATATACCATACTTCTGTTTACTGAACATTCTTGGCTAACTAACAATCTAATGCAGTTTGCACCAGCTGATGTATTTTTTCTGCTGTTTTAGTCTCAAAAAAGATATTAGTATAGATTTGGATAATGAAGGAGCTAAAAGATCAAAAATATAAGATGAAAGATCCAAGAACTTTATTACTGTTCTGGATTTTTACTGCACTGTCAAGGGAAAGACTGGTTAGACTCTCATTGCCTGATAGATACCTCAGCAGGGCTGCTCTCAAGCCATTCTTCCCCATTTGTATTTGTGCTGGGTGTTACTCCACCCTGGGTGCAGAATCTGGCATTTCAACTCATTACCTTCCATCCTCTTAATCACAGTCAAATGTTTAATTCTGCAAGGTGTCCTATCCTTCAAGGGAGTCAGCAGCACCTCACAGTTGTATGATGAGCAAACTTGCTGATGGTGCATGCAACTCTTGTATCCAAATCATTGATAAATTCATTGAACAGAACTGGCCCAGAAGTGGATCCTGAGGAACACTTCTGGTAACAGTCACCAGCCATTTGCTACAACCCTGCGAGCTCTGCACTTTGCCAGTTCTTCACCCAGCACACCATGGACACCTGGACAACTTGTCTAGAAGGATTCTGTGAAGGGCAGTATCAAACGCCTTATTAAAACTGAGAAAAATTATATCCACCACCTTCCCTTTATCCTCTACATGGATGAACTTTTAGGATATCAATTTAGTTAAACAGGAGGTTAATTTTATGCATTAAGTCATGAGGAAGTTCTTACTACATTTTTTAGTTAAAATGGACAATTATGGCCAAGTTTTATAGTGATTCCACATTACCAAAGTGAGACAATATGTACTAGGGAAGTGTTTGTGTATACACTAATGATAGTTTGCTGAAGTTTTTTTAGTAACAATAGGTTACTAAAGCCTAATTTTACTAATTTATTTCAGAAGAATATCCCAAAATCCAAACAAAGCAATTATTGCAAGTCAGAAAACAGTATTTTTCTAGACTGACTTGGTCATATTCCCCTTCTACTTTCATAAATAATGGAATTTGTGAGGGGAGAATACTTAAATATGTAATTTGAATTTTTAATTACATTAAAGCTGAGCTTGAAGCCGGTCAAACTAAAATCTTAAAATGTTGGTATTTTATGTGAAATAAAACTATAGGATATGCAGTGAATTTGAAGCCATTCAGGAATGTGCATTAAAAGTTCCTGAGTCAACAGAAGAAATGGTAGAAATAATGGATTACATAAAGGGTGTCAAAACGAAAGGTATTAAGGACCTGGTGCAACGGAGCAAGGTAAAAGACTATCCTTTAATTCTTGATCTTTTCTTGGACATGCTGGCCTATACAAATAGAGAATTCATTCCAGAGTGCAGACTTTTTTCTGCCTGTGTGAATAAACTCATTGTTACTTCAGACAGAAGTGCGAAGTCCAGCTTATTCTGTGCCATATGCCTTTGCTTCTTGTTCCCATACCCATGTGTTCTGCATGTCCGTGAGGAAATTCAGCTTTTAATAAATCACTCAGTTTGCTGTTTGCACTTGGAGACTTACTTCAGGACTGCTTAAAAAACTATTTGTGAAAAAGGTAACAGACAAGTATGAAGAACATTTTATGTGTAAAAACAGTCAACAGACTTTGAACATACGAGAAACAATGTACTCTTTGAGCAGACTATAGGTGATGTTACATTAGGAGTAGTTTGTGTGTAGGTGTGAGAATATATGTCAGATTTTGTGTTATGGTAATAGGTTTATAAATATAACGTTATGTTTATATCTGCAGAAATCATATTTTGTATATTTGTAATAACATTGGGATTTCTGCATATAGATTTACAGAACATGGGAGTCATATTTAGAGAAACAAGCTCATGATCATGGCAGCAATTTGAAAAATGTTACACATATATTTTGAATGTTAATATTCAATTGGCTGAAGGAGCTCTGAATTCTGAAAAGTTCATGAAAAGTATATTTTTATTTTATTGTCCTGCCCTATATTTTAAACAGACCTATCATAACTAAAATTTTGTGAAATCTCTCTTTGTAGGAGTGCTGTCGGCAAATGAGTTACTTGATAGATGTTTTTCCATTT
>WAAE01014885.1:0-20428 GCA_013400495.1 Nicator chloris
CACCTTCTGTTACTGTCTTTTCAAAGCAAATATACTTCTCTTGTCTAGGAGCAAATCCTCTTGTGTAGCAGCTATTTAGCATAAAAAAAAATCAGAGCAAAGTCATTGATCAAGAAAATTAAGATTTCTTAGCTTTACTACAGTTGTCTTAACTAGTAATGTGGATTTGTCACCATCTCTGGAGGAATTTAAAAGTTGTGTAGAGCTGGTGCTTTGGGACAATATAGTGCTGGTCTTGGCAGTGTTGTTTATGATTGTACTTGATCTCCAAGGTCTTTTCCAACCTAAATGACCCTATGGTTGGGTAGAACTTATTTCAAAGATTATTTTGTTTGCTTTTCCTCTGCACACATCCCCAAAAATCACTCAGTTGTCAGGCAGCATTTTAATTTTTATACCTTCTTCGATGCCTGCTTACTCTCATTGCTGAAATACATATTTTGTTATATGAAGCACAGTTTTATAGGAAATACTTAAAAAAGCTAAATGCCAAAATGGTCTTGAAGGGATGACAGTTTTTCAACTAGACAAATGTTCTTTCTGTATTTTTCCATCTACCTCTCTTATGGAAAATGAGAATGTTAAACAGCAGTAAGAAGAAGGCCATATGGAATAGCTGCCTTGAGAATTATTCTTGAATAGTTTTGCCCTGATGAGGTATTTCTTCAATACATCAACAAAATGCATTTTCTCTGAGGTAGTTGCTTTTCACCAAATGCTGCATTCCAGGAATTAATCTCTGCTTGGTTGCAGCTGAATGGTTTGGGGAGTAGGATGTTAGAAGTTAGGCTACAGCATTCTCTAGAATTAATTTTTATAAATATGGTTGATAAGAAGGCTTGATAAGCTTTTTGAATTTCAGACCCAATCCAAGAAAAAGCACATAAAAATTTAGCTGATTAAACCATTTTTTCATATTTACTAAGCTGTACTCTACATACATTACTCCAACATAAGTTATAGTGAGATGAAGTCGAAGATTGATCTTTACAAGCATGTTATTGCTTGAAGAATGATGTGAAATATTCCCTGAAAAAGATTTCTACCTGGCCTTTTAAATATCTTGTAATCAAAAGATAAAAGGATTTTAATACTTTTAGTAAAACTGAGGCTGCATTTCAAATGGCATATTTTACTGTGTCCTAAAAGAGGCTCTGGCTGACTGCGGTAATTAAGACAGGTTTGCTCAAAGCAACCTGATGTACTACTGATATTTTAATTTAATAATGTCTTAATTTTATAGCAGAAACCAGAAGCAATGGTGGCTTTATTTACAATCAATTACTTACAATTAATCTCTTTTTGATCTCTCGTGCTTTCCTTCTTCCATATTCACACTTTTCCCCTTACTGCTCTATTGCCTTTTCCATCAAATTAATGCCAATCCTATCCCAGGCATGACCTCTGTTTCCTATGCTAGCAATTCCACCTTCCTGTATGTAGCTAGAAATTCCCACAAGATATCACAACAAGTACTTAAGAACAGCTAAGATGGTTATGAACTTTCTCGGTTTAGAGGATTAGTTAATCAAACAAAGATGCTTGATTAGTCTGTCATAATAAAGCAATGAAAAAGTGACGTAATATTTGATCCTTTTATTGACTTTGATATCTAAAATTAATGTTACAGCACACAATATATCTGAGACTTGCCTATTCCTAAGGTCACATTACAAGACATGCAGCTGTCTGGATCACATTTCCTTGTTTCAGCTCTAATCTGTATGCTGCTTGTTCATTAATTCTGTACCTAGTTCCTGATTTGGTAGATTTAGTATTAGCTTTAACAGGTGATTTAAAATTATATTAGATTCATTTATTGCCTTGAGATGGAGAGTCTATGATATAGTCAGGAGACATAAAATCCTCTTCTGTTTGATTTTACTGTATTATAATTTTGTCTTCAGTATTATTAAACTATTTGCCCTTGCACCTTTGGCACCCCACTGGACACCATAATCCTTATGAAAAACTGATGCAAAGTTTTCATTTCAATCCAAATCATAAACCTCAATTAACTTCAGGTTCTAGGCTTTCTTTAATGCCCCAGTTCTTTTATTCTTATTATTTTCTTCAGTAAATTGACCGCTTTCTTTTAGCTTCTCTCACACTGTCTAGTTGGGCTTGTTCTACAGTTACTTTCACTTTTCATGTTCAGCCTTCATGGCACACCCCTTCTTATTTTTTTAGTCTTCTTTTTTCCATTACAATATATTTCACTGTCTGTTTGTTGAGATTTTCAGTCTTCATTTAAACAATTTTTGGTTTTTAAAATTTGTACTTTGCAAATGTAGATGTTTAATTGATGATTTGTTTTCACTCTTTACTAGTGTGGATGACCATATATATCTTTTCAATATAATGCAAAGGTCTCTGTGACTACCTACTTTCTTGAAATAATGGATTCACTCTCTCTTCCCACATGGCTTAATGGCAAAACAGGATGTCAACATAAGAGTCAGGGAACAATACATATGTTTGTATATTTTCAGGTGTAGTAGGAATGTATAACAAATAACTGAAGAATGTGTATTTTCCAGATGCATAGTAGATGGCAAAAAGTTTAAAATAATAAAAAATCACTTTTTCTTCTTTACTCTAGTAGCTGTTTGCTTTTTTTCCCCCATGAATAATATGTTGATGATACTTGACACCATCATGGGAGAGAAAATTCAAATGCTTTAGATCTATAAAATTTGTTCTGTTCCACAAATACCCTGAAAAGTATTAACACTGTATACTGTTATTACTCTACATCTTGACACTAGAAATCTTTTGCCTCCCCTAGGTCCAAATAACTTACACATAATGTAATGAAATTAGTTAATCACTTGCCACTGAAATAAAGACAATGGAAGCACACCTGGGAATTTTTAGTATTAATATCTAGTCTTGGATCAGGAGTGTGCTCTTGAAACACATCTCTTGCTCATTCTCCCCTATTAAGCCTTGGCTCACATCTCACAGCAATCTTGGACCACATGCAGTGAACCTCTTTGGGATAAAATTAAACTGGAAGTTGTGATCTGTGAGCTCATATAACACGCTCCAGCTATAACTGGGCATGCAATTCATTGTGTGATGGCCAAGATAAAGCAGCTCTGGTGTGCAGAGCACAGACCTCAGCTCTTCAGCTCCATTGTTCTCTTCCTACTGGCCTGTACCACCAACTAAGGTAGGCAGAGCTGCTGATCTTTTGGAAATCAGAATTACAAGGGTTATTTTAAAAAATTCACGGAGACATTTTACAGGAGACTGAAATACCCAGTGTTAACCTCCTGACCATATTTCTGTTCTTCCAGAACACTGAGCTGTTTTCTAAGGAGTGCTATAGGGCTTTCAGAACCATTTCTTTAATTCTGATCTTGTTTGAAAAAAAATGGAACTTTCCCTATTCAGTTGAACAAAGATATTGACAAGTGAAGTACTTAGGTGATATCTGTAGTATTTTCAACATTAGATTTAATGGGAACAGTATTTAATTTTATGTTCTTAAAGTAAAAATGCTTTTTCAAACTCTTCAGGTTAGAGAAAGTGTAGGAATGAGTAGAAGGTAAGTGCAGGAAGAGAAACGAAATCTGTAAGTGATATGTTATGTTTAAAACAATCCCTGTATTCTAAAATCTCTGTAGCAACAAATTACTTTAAAAATGGAATCTAAGAAATTTTTTAGTAATCAAATTAAATTAGTTAATTAAATTAAATTGCATGGTAGTCTAGTTTTAAATGGATGCAGACCAGAACCATTCCCTCTGAAAAGTATTTGAAGCCTGAATACAAATGTTTGTAGTTCTGTATTAACTGAAGTGTGAGATAAGTACAAAAAACCAGTAAAAACATGATCAGGAACAGAAAGATTTTTTTTTTTTTTAAATATCAGATCTTTTCTAGATTACCAACTTTATTCTTTTCCAAATGAAAGATTGGCAATTTCCTTGGTTTCACAGGAATAGTTTGCTTTTAATGTTCCTGTTGAATCAGCATTGCTCTGTCACCAGGGTTGTAAACAGCAGACCCAGTCCACCGCCTGAAAGTTACCATAAATCGTAATATTGAAAAATTATTTTTTCTTGCACTAAATAAATGTCAAGAAGATGAGTTCAAGTTTTAATATGTTAAATTTTGCTATGTTGGGGGAACTGAAATCCTGAGCAACCTAGTAGAGTCTGTGTGTCACTGTTTGGATCTGTGACAACCAGTTTAGGACCAAGGCATGGAATTTTGACGTATGGATAATTTCAGCTTACCTTTAGATAGACCAGAGTGCACTTACCTGCCTAAATGACAAATTCAACAGCTGCAAACCAGCTGGCCAGTTACAATGTACGCCCACTCTCTTTTCATTAAATGAATGGGAGAGACTTTGGCATTTAAAAGGCGTAAAGATCTTCTGTTCCTCTCCTTTACAGGCAATGGAAATTGAATTTTTGTGCGTTCTCGAATGAGTAAAGGGCTAGTCAAAACATTACATGGTCTTGCATGTTTCTAGATGGCAGAACGAACTAACTGAAGTTGCCATGAGTTAGAATAACATGGAACTCGCCCCAGTAAGTTTTCCTTCTTTTTGCAATGGTGGGTGGATGTATACATCACCTGCATATCATAACTTAGATATAATAGAGCAATTACCCAGATAGGATTATGTATACAGTAGTCAGGCTTATCTGTTTCTTCAGGAAACAGTTTTGATGATTCAGAGAATCAAAGAGCCCTATATGGGCATGCTCTAACCCATGCACTCAGAGGTTTAGTCCACAGTGTTAACTAAAATAATCGGCCTGTACATTAATTTTCTTGTATGTATGGGCAGATGATAGTATAAGAGTCCTGGAAGTTTTCAAAGCTACTTGTGCTCAGAATTTTATTCATTCTTTACTGATTCCACTATACATTTTTTAAACACCCAAACAAGGAACTTTTAGTAATTTAACCTCCTCTGATTTCTAAGTTTACAGGGAGCACCTTCCTCAGAAATTCAGACTGGACTTCGCAAGAGCATGCCATACACTGTGTAGGTATGATGGGTGTGTGGGATATATGTGTTTTTTCTTATTTATTAGAATTCCAGCAGTCTCATGCAATTCTTTGACAATCTCGGAGCACCCACTCACCCTTTTACAAAACCACATAGATACAAAACATTATTAGTCAGTAGTTGTTTAGTGTAATCACCAGAAATGCTAATGCTTCCTTCTTTCTTAAATACCTGTAACATGCTAGGAAGATCAGCTATTTTTGTGTCTTGAATGACTAAACTGACTGGATCATTACATTAACAAAATGCAAGGTGACCATAGACTCCACTTTTATGTTTTGCCTTCAGTTAGACATGCATTCATTTTTCAAAGAGTGGTTAAGAAACAATATGTGCTTAATAACAATAAGACAACATTATGTCTTACTTAGAAGACTTTATTTTAATATTTATAGACATAAACTGACAGGTTCACAAAATGTTATTAAGAGAAACAGATAACTTGGCATTTGTTTTGCATTTTACTCAGTGGAAGTTATTTAGAGAATTGCTTAAAACTTGTTTTGCTAGCCTCCACAGAACTTCAAGTGCTGGGTTAAAAATATTTTCCTAACGCTGGGCATGTGATAGAAAGTTTCAGAGATGGCAGGGCTGCTGACATATGTGCATAGACATTACTATGGCAGATACAGTTACTGAGGCATAGGTGTGATTGCTTTTGCCAGTACTTCACGTAGCAATCAGAAGATGTACTGGCAAAGGGTTTGGCATCCCGTATGTAAATGCCAGTGCTCTGTGGATTACTATCTAGCACCTGGGGTTTGTGGAGTTTTTACTGTGTGTTATGGGATGGCAGCAGAGAAGTCAAGGAAATAGGACAACCCAGGAATTAGTCACCCACCACGGTCTTTTTTTAACTCTATCTCATTTATTATATTTGTTTACTGTTAAATTCTCTCAAAAGAGAATCCCAAGAAAACACCTAAAGCCTTGCCTGCAACAGGTTATGTTTTGGTTAAAATGAAACCAGAAATGCAGGATTCTGTTAAGCCATCCAAATGTTTTATTTAGCAAGTGGCTAAATAAATGGTGTTTCTAATGGACAGTCCAATGCTCCTGAACAGCTGGAAAATCAGAACGTGATGCAGCTTGTGGCTAAAAGAACATGCCACATTATGGGAATTTCTGCTGAAGTCCCTTGTCCATTTAGAGCAACAGCTCTGTCCTGTGACAGCTGGTGAGTGGGTCATGACTATGGTCTGAAACCTCACAACCATATTAGTCCTTAGTCAGTGGCCAACCTGTTCAGACAGTACAAGGCAGAAATGGTTGTCCTACAGTTGTGCCCTCCATTGTGATGCACAGAAATAGGAATCTGAAAAATGTGCAGGGCTACAGGGATATAAAGCAGCAAATCTCCCCTAGGGTGCATAATCAAATTTTTATCTCATCCCTGTTCTTTCTTTCAGTACTGACCAGAACAAAATGCCTTTAAATCACTCTGTCAATCCTGGCAAATGCTGGAGTTGGTCTGTTGATGTTAACGGTGACTGGGAAAGTGTTTGATGCTTGCAATGTCATGATTTTTTGAGAATATATGATCAGGAAAGATTATTCCAAAACAGTGTATTCACATTAGTGAACATAAAGTGTTCTGATTAAAGCCAGTTTAGAACAACACTGAAGAAATACTTTCAAAGAACCCTGAAAACCTTGGACATGCTGTTGTTATGACACTGGAATGGGAAATTAAAATCTCTGCAATCCCTACATTTTTGCACATAAAACTTCCTGAATACATGCAAATCTTGATAGAGAGCTACATGATTATTAACAACTTGAAGAACACTGAAGGCCATTGTTAAAGTTGGTATTTGGAAAGCATTAGGGGAGGAGAATTTTGCATATTCTTGAGGCGGGATATGAGGTTCGTTCAGTAAATGTTGTAATTATTAGGAAAGAGTATGAGATTTTAATCACTAAAATTCCTGAACAATGTAGCTGAAACTGTGAAGAGGAGGGTCATTCAGGAGGACAAGAATACTGTGGGACATTTGTAGAAGGTCATTGTTCGAAATATTTTCTGAAACACTAAAAAACATGGTATTTCTCAACTCTTCCACTCCTAATGCCCATAGTTCATGAAAGCACCATATTGACTTTGCCTTAATTAGATCTTTTAATTTCTTGTTTATTTGTGATCCCTTTTAAGTCCTTATAAGTTGTAAGATTTGCTTTTCTAGAAAGTTACATAGCTTTGATGACTCCATGTGATAGAAAAAACAAGGCTGAAGTCTCAATTTAACTGCAAAAATCCAAATGTCTTTGCAAAGAACCTCTCAGAAAGACATCTTCACATTTTTTCCTGTTACAAAATACAAACAGAAGATATCTGTGGGTGTTTAATTGGAGGATTTCTCAGGATGTAACTTTTTAGTTAAAAGCAGAACAAGGACCTCAAAAGGAATAAATAACTGCTAGGATGCCTACACAGGGATTACCAGAGTTAAGGTATTCTGAATAAACATTTTTAAGAATAAATTTCCCATTTTTTTCAGATAATTGTGGTTATCATATTGTCTAGTTGGCTTTTTTCCTAATGAAGGAGTTTTGGAAGGACATTCTTATTTTGGTGGGGAACAAATTGGAAATCAACTCAGCTGAACTTAAGAAAACAGTTCTATACTTGCCCTGCAACCCCTCACTAAAAAATGCCCAGCGCCTGAACTGCCCCTGTGCACCCTGGCTGCCTTTCAGTGCACCTTGCCTCACGTGTTTCCAGCACTCTTCTTTTTGCCTTCAGCCGACACCCGAGATGCTGGGAGTCTCCTCCCTCCGTGTTCCCTGTGCTGTCACTGGGGAGAGCTGGGCTGATGAAACCTGCTCTCTGGCAAGTGGCAACCAGCCCAGCCGGTGGCTGCAATCTCAGGGCTCATGCAGTGCCTCCCCAGAAGGCTGTGCCATGCCCTGATGGCAAGTGCCCAAACTTCAGTCTTTTGTAGTTGAAGCACTGACAGTACTCAATTCAGCAACTGAACTTTATAAAATCTGTGGGAAATCAGACTTGGTGGGACCTCTGGACCTGATGAAATTTGAATGTGACTAGTCAGTGGATTTAACAGGTTTGTGGATGGAAAACATTTCTGGGATGTTTCAAAGCAAAATGTTTGGGATCGAGTAAGATGTCTTTGCCAGTGAAGATGATTAGGGGATTGGAGCATCTCTCTTATGAGAACAGGCGGAGGAAGCTGGGCCTGTTCAGCCTCAAAACGAGACAACTGAGAGGGGAACTCATCAGTGTCTGTCAGTATCTGAAGGGAGGGTGTTTCCAGGCTCTGCTTGGTGGAGCTGACTAATAGGACAAGAGGCAGTGGGCAGTAACTGATGCATCCATAGGTGGTTCCATCTGAACATGAGGAAGAACTTCTTTACTGTGCAGGTGAGTGAGCACTGGCACAGGTTGCCCAGAGAGGCGGTGGAGTCTCCCTCACTGGAGATACTCCAGAACTGTCTGGATGCAATCCTGTGCCAAGTGCTCTGGGATGACCCTGCCTGAGCAGGGAGGCTGGACAAGACCAACCCACAGTGGTCCCTTCCAACCTTCCCATTCTGTGATTCCATGATCCTGCCTCCTGTTTATGCTAACAATAAATGTGAAATGGTGACAGCTGAAGAACTGATGAAAGAGCAGGCATGGTTCTTCACACACGTGTGCACTGACATTCAGTTTATGGGGGAAGCTTGCTGTGTTGGGAGGAGGAAAGAGGAAATACTGTTTTCCAGTGTGTAGGCTTGTAGCATTTGAAAAGCAATAGTTTATTGTAATGGGCAATTCAACGGACCTTCTCTGGAGCAGTAGCCATGGCAACTCCTTTGCACTGGACCAGTAGCTCTAAAAAACATGAGAGCTGAATGAATTTATACAGAACATTAGTATGCATTTGCTAAATACAAGAAGATTTCATTCCATGTTTCAAAATTAAGTTTCTAGTATTAGTATTTAAACACATATTTAAGTCATATAAATATAAGGACATTATATATTTTTAATCTTATAAATCTAGCTCTAACACTGTTTTCCCAGCAATGTATATTCTGGTATTTGTTAAGTCAGACTCTGTTATTAACTGAATCTGCATTCAATCTGTCAAGCAATTGAAAAAGGAATCCAACTTGTAATTTTCTCAACCGACTTCTCTGTGTATGACTCCTTGTGAAACTGTCTCAGGATGTCACCTACTGGCAGTCACCATTCAGTATTGTCCACGACTTCTCTCATGTGAAGCCCTTATTCGTCCGTATGACCCCCTGCCATACGAAAAGAAAATTACATTAGTGTTGATGCATGCAACCAACCTGCATAAAATCTGCTTCATTCCTGATTACTAGAGCTGTCATTAAAAAGGGAGCTCTGAAGTGAATGAACAGAGAGTAGTTTTATTTTTCATGCTGTTGTAAATGCAGTGTGAACAAGGGACCAGAAATTTTCTGAATATATTAGTCCAGATAATCCATTTCTTTTAAATTATCTTTCTAGTGTTTTCTGGTTTGTGCAGGAGGTAATCAGCAAAAAACACTTCTGTATTTTATTTAATACTGACAATTACCATGGGAAAAAAAAATATTGGAGTCTATTGAAAATATCCCCATTTCACTCCAAAGACTATCCTTGAGGTAGGATTGTATTTTTATGAGACAATTTTCATCTTTTTATCTCCTAGAGCCCAAGAATCTTCAACACTCAATCTTTATCATCCAAAAGTAATTTACATTTAACAGGAATATTTAATTACTTTATTGCTTAAAGAAGAAAACCCCAAATCGAATACAGTGATTTATGCTTAATCTGCCTGAAAATTTTGCTCGTTCCCTATTACAAGCTAGAGAACAACCACTGTTTGAAATTCTGTTTCTGTTTCATTTTTTATTTTCATAATACTCTTCGATGGTTTCTACTGTAATCAAGAATCGGAAAACAATTTAAAATATTTAATAGTGGAAACCCGTTTAGTTACAGGTAAAAAAATGGAACTCTCAGAATTCTTCATCTTGCATCTGAAGTAAATATACAACAAAGTTTTTAGCTTCAGATCTTTTTTCTATGCTTATGCAATACCTCATTTATGTTTTTACTTCCATAGAAATTTAGATGTTTTGCCTTCAGAAAGGTGCATTCAGGTGATAGCTGCTTGGAGCAGCTGATTTGGAAATGTAAGACCTCAGTTGTCAGCAGAAATAAGAGGTCACCTTTTGTTTTGTGAAGCAGGATTTTGGGGGCTAAAGATGTCTATGCTGGATATCAGGCTGTGTTTCCTTGTTTGTTAGAGCTTATGTGATGTGAAATCACTTGCTTTGACTGTTCCTTACATGTTCTATGTGACAGTGATGTTGACTGTAAAACCTTCCAGGATTTCTAGGAGAGGAAAATGGGCAGGGAGGCATGCAGAAAGCTCCTGCTGATTGTGCTCCTTCACCAGTCAGCATCTATTAAAAATAAACCAGCCCCCAAAAAAAGCAAACTTGAAACTGGATTCTAAGTCATAAACAAACTAATCCGTTCGTGTGTGCTCACGTGCATACCAAGTCGTGATACCAAGATCTCCTTGAATTTGAAAAACACCATGAATTGGCATGCAAAGGAAGTTGACAACTAATTCTTTTAGCTGCTGTTTGTTTCATAATAGCATAGAAGACTCCCACATAGGAGTTACTGACAGATAATACAATGGAATTCCTATCCGAGTATTTTATCGACTAAGTACCAGCTTGTGGGATAGCTCCATACCTCCTGAATTAGAAATTCAGCATAGCAAGCGTTGTGCTATTAAAAAACCATATGAACGCAGGGTCCGTGGGTTTGCATGTGATAAAAGTCAAATCCATCCTCCACATGTCACACCTGCGTATCAGGGCCTGACAGGATTGTCCTACAGGACCTCCAACCTGGCATGTGCTGACCATTTGCTTCAAATTTGGGACTGTAACAGCTCCTGTGACCACAGTAGCTGTAATTATACTGCCTTTATTTTGAATTTTTGTTGCAGGAAGTTGCAATACACTTTATACTGTGTATTGTGGTGATGCAAGTCACATTTTCTTAGCATCAAAATTATTTACGGATTCCTTTTTGACCTAACCTCGTTCTGGTTTTTTATTACATCTGAATAAAAAAATTTGATTTGATATAAAGCATGGTAATACATTGGAGAGGCTGTGCTGAATAAACTATTTTACACAGAGTTAAACCCCAGCAGGTTTAGAGCTTTTGTCACTTTGCTTTTGATAAAAAATAATTATGTATGTCTTCCTTGATTTTTCTGTCACAATGAAGAACTTAGGTCTTGAATTTGCTAGCTGGACCCTTTAGTCAAACTGTGCCAAGGATTTTATTTACGACTGTGATTGAAAACTCTTTCTTTTCTGCCTTAGGGCTTCTATGCATAATTTTGACAGTTTGCTCTTTATCAAACAAATTGTGTCAATCTTTAAAACTGCTGTTTTCCTTATTTACTTGCAAGGTTTGAATATCCAGCTCCAAGAGGAAAGGAAAAGCCGCATGAAAGAAAAATGTCAAGGTAATTTAAAACCAAAGGGAGGAGGTTTATATTTTTCAGGTCTTTACAAGCTTTGCTCTGCACTCCTGTTTTGCTTTTCAGTTACAGCTCTTTGTGTTTCCTTTGGGCTGTGCTGGTGCAATATTCTCAGCACTATACCTCGTGTTTCACTTGTTTCCACAAAAGCAAGATCAAATCATTATTGTGTTGCATATGCATATAATCTCAAATCTATCAGATAAGCTCCTTATTTAGTGAGTTTTCTCACTGGTCTCTTTGCTCAGGACTCCTTGACTGCCTCATTACAAAGTTTCCAGTGAAGCTAAGAGTAATATTTTTGATCCTAAAAAATCTCACTTGGTCTGGAACCACATGTGCAGTGGTACTGCAAGTTGTGTCATTAAGTAGTAACTGGCTGGATATTTTGTGGTGATAACTGAGGAAAATAAGTGTCTAATGATTCTTGAGATCTTTGAGAAAGTGTTGATTTATGCCCTCACCTTTCATGGATTTTATTGGAGAATTTCCTTTTGAAGTAAGGGTGTGTTCCCAAATCAGGGTGGCTCCTGTTCTGAAATAGTTCAAGATCTGGCAGCCTCCAGCACTCATGATATGTTAATTTATCTGTAAAAAAAGATAGTTTTGCTACTTCAAGTATTCTCAGTCACAAATTAACCATGGCTTGCATGAGTTAATTTACTGTATATTTCAGAGCACAAACATTACATAGTAAATTAGCTTGTATGAAGACCTAAACTGCCATGGACTAACTCCTTCTGATGCCCAAACTTGTGGTTTAGGTATGCTCCTTATAAGTCCTTGACCTTCGAGCTGTGCTTCAAAAGCAACTTAATGGGGAGGCATTTGTGGGAGGCCAAAATGCAGAAGAAGAGTTCTTTAAGGAAACAGTTGGGTTTTTCTATTATTGTATCTTTTTGGTAGTGTTCCTGTCTTATGAAAGATCTGAAATAACATTGCATTGGTGATTGGATTTGGTTTTGGAGCTAAGAATTGATTTCAACAGATGTCAGATCACTCTTGGAATTTTAAAAAGTTGTATCAAAACACAAAGAAAACTGAAATCAGTGTAAGGGAGAAGCAACAGTTAAGTGGCAGTAACAAATTTTCTTTATTTATTGGGGTAGCTCTAAAGAGTATATAATGAATTTTATATACATCCAGAATTAGTAACATCAGTCCTTCTGTACGTGAATGGTGATACAGTCCTTTAGAAATAGTTACAGTCCTTTAGAAGACCTTTAGGAGTAGTGCAACCCTTTTCCCCTTTGCCAGATGTACAGAACATTAAGACTGACTCAAAGGCAAATACTTGAAGATAGTGATACTAATAATAAAAAATTTAAAGCCTGTATTTAAAATTGCCACTTTCCCGTAGGCATTTACCTGTCAAATTCTAAGCCTATTGAGGAGTATATTATAAACCAATAAAAACCTGTAATTCTCTTTCCTTTTTGCAGTTTTTCCCTAAAACTAAATTTTTACGAAGAATAAATATATAACTAAATATATAATTCATAAAGACCAAAATGAATATTATATGTATTATAATAAAAACTAATTATTTTTCTGTTGAAGGAGAAGGGATGGGAAAGAAAAAGAAGGCATCAGGGATACTAGTTGCAGTCTTAGAAAAACTTATTTTAACTGCCTTTAAAGTAGCATTGAATTAGACCCCATATCTTGATACCAGGACACTAAACATCCTTGCATCATCAGAGTGATATCAGAAAGCTCTAGAATTTTCTGTAACCTGAGTCTGCTCATGCAGTAATGTTCAGATGTTTCCATATTTCTCTGCAAGTCTGTGTGTGTGTGCATGCTCATGAATGTTTCTCACTTTTTCATACTAGTGTCAGCGCTAAGAAAATTTTAAGAGCTAATACGTGCTCTCCTGGAAAGAAAGCTTTTCTCTTTTTTTCCCTAGTTCAACTGAAAAATTCACATTAATATTGGATGACATTCTGAATGTGTTGTTTTAATTTATTTTGCTCTTTTCATAGTCACTATTTGGTAACCCCCTGCATTACCTAACTGCATGAACTGAATCTTCTTCTCATTGTTATTTATCACTGGTTTATTAGAAGGAATTCAAGGTTAGTCATTAGCAAACACTAGCCGTACTTTTTTTGCTGATACAGTGTGTAGTTTTCAGCAGTGGGAGGAAAATTCCCTGACAGAATTGTCTGCTCTTTGAATGCCGCCCATAGAGAGGCAAGAGGGAGAGAGAGATTCTCTGAACAAAACAAGCAAATCTGCTTTGACAGCTGCCAGTGTAGCAGTGTAGACCACACCACTTCAAAGCCGTGATGCTCCCTCCCACCAGCATCACTATCGGTGCTGCTGGGCTTTCTCTGGTCACTCTGCAGGGAGAGGATAAGTACCTGAATTCTCAAGTATTTGCTTTATTCTCACTTCCTCCTGGCTCAGGTGAAGACGTGGTGCAGAACTGTTATCTGCAATCCTCCCTCACTGACACAGGCAGGTAAATTTGTAAGCCTGGTCTGTTAGCTAGTGATAAAGATTGTCTCTGGGCAGGCAAATAAATGACAGGTCCAGGACACGAGCACTAATAATGAAAACATTTTTCACCAATACAGCTGATGTCAATAATAATCTATATTCAGCTGCCTCATAGAAAACATTATTTTTACTGTGAAATACTTGTAATTTCTATTCTTCCCTTTTCTGTCTTGTGTGAGGAGAAAAAATGTTTACTGGCATTTAATTCTTTGAGTGACTCTCCCAGTCTTCATAGCCGTGTAAGGTAAGAAACTAGAATGCAAGCTGCCAAAATTGTGCAGTGAGCCGTGTCTACTGGCTCTTTAAGCCCTTGTAGTGAAGTTATCAAGGCAGAAGTGAAAAACGACCTAATGTCTTCTCAGGTGCAAGCACTGCAATGTGTTCACGTTACGTCAGTGTCATGCTTATGAAATATAAGAGACACACAGAGCATTTGTCTGTTTCATCAACTAACTCAGCTCTCTCAACATTGCTGGTGGAATGAAAGCGGGTTGAAAAAGAAAATAAAAAAAGAACCGTGCGGCTGAGCCTGTTCCTGATCTTTGTCAGGCCTGAGTATTTTCCAGTATATTTTTTCAGTATTTTAAACTCCATTGTGAATAGGCTGGCTATCCCAGAAAATGGAGATTGATATGGAGGGGCAAAAACAAGGGAGGGAAAGGCTCTGATTCGGAGTTTGTTATTATTAAGTATATCTATGTGAAGTGGAGTAAGTTTAACTGGCATATTACTCAGACTGCGGAGGGCAAAAATGACACTCATTCCTTTAGTGGCAATAGCTAAGGAAAGCCAAGGGGATCTGAATTACGTTCTGTGAGATTTGCTAGTAAGTAGAATAAATATTTTAAAAAACACACATCACTGCATGCAGTATAAACAGAGAATCTGAGAACATTTTGGGTTGGAAGGGGCCTTTAAAGGCCATCTCTAGCCCAATGTCCCTACAATGAGCAGGAACATCTTCAACTAGAACAGGTTGCTCAGAGCTCCATCCAGCCTGACCTCGAAGTTAATATGAATAATGTGAACAGCCTGAAACTGTCAGTACCTGATGTCTTTCACTGTATTGAAAGCCTGCACAGCATGTCTCTTCTGCTTGGTGCTTGAGATTCTCATGCTGTCAGAGATTCAGGTCTGTAAGTCTCCATCTACCAGTCTGCACTGGATCCACCCTTGGGTGGAGCAGTATATCCTGGTTTTGTGTGTAGGCTTGAGTATTCCTGCACCATGTTCCTCCCACTCTTTCAGTTCTAGTGTTAGTGGCAACACCTTCTGTCTCTGTACACACTAAATCAATATATGTCTCTACGACCAAGAGGCTGACAGGAAAATGTAACTACACTTGACACACTTGACAGAGCCTTCCTGTGTTCCACTGCTCAGAGGTGTTACTTGGAATATGGGTCATAGTCACTTTTTTGCTTGATGTTAATAATTACTTAAAAATAGACTGTCGCATTCAATTTATTATAAATAAAAATATATTTTCCAGTATTCAGTATTATCCATGTTTTCTAGATCATTAATATAGGAAAGAATATTTGATAAGGAAAAAGAGAGTGATTTCCTGTAGAAAAAAAGGAATATCTAAGGCAAAGCTTTTTCTTAGCTTGATCTGAGGGGTAGAGTGCTGTTAGTTTCTGTATAAAATGGTTATGTTTGTATTGTGGTTTAAATGTGTTTTGAATTGAGTTTAAGATATCACATTCAGTTCAGAGTTGTAATAGCAAAGTGACCTGTCTGTGCAGGAATACTGCCTGCTTATTGTAACACCCCTGGGACTCTCTTGGGGCTTACAAAATAAATTTGTAATTTATTCTTTCAAGAAAGCTAGCATTTTTCTGCACTTTGCATGCTTAGAATGTGTAGAAAGAATATTTAACATTTGACGTGTAATGTAACTAACATGTATTGTTAGTGGATGTCAGTGTAACATGATACAGAGTACAATGGAAATGGAAAAGGCGTAGCTTGGTGCTCCTTTTTTTGCCTTGGGATTCAGGAGATGTAGGTAAGCTTGGGTTTTTTTTGTTTGGAGTTTTGTTTCTCTGTTTGTTTTCTATTTCATATATTATCTGTGTGCCTGAGTGCTGCTTTTGAATCCAGGACTTGTTTCAATACCACCGAGATAAATGCAAGTGTTCATTTTACCCTGGCAGGGCTTTGTGCTTAAGCTTTTTATCTGTGAAACAAAGATGCTGAATAATGGCTCACCTTGTAGGCATTATAAGGACAAATTCTCTAGCCTTTGTGATGTAGAGGTACAGGGATAATTTCAGGTTTTGGTTGTTAAGTATTTTTTAATATTATGTATAATGAAAAGTTGTTTGTCTTAAACTGTGTTCTTTGGGGAAAAAATTAGTAATTAAGAGCATAGAGATAATTTTCATAAATTAGTTGTTAAGAGCACAGAGTTAATCTTCATTCACGTCACCCTTGTATTCATATCTAAAGGAGTCTGCAGCTACAAAGTGTAACATGGTTATTTATCCTGCTGTGATCAAAACAGAGACTTGGTTCAAGGCATACCAGAGGAGCCAGGAGGGGATGTGACAACACAGGAACAGAGGTGGGGTAGGTCTGAATGGCCTTGGTCAGCTCTAACCAGGAGCAACTCACAGTCCTTTCCCAAACATGGTTCTCTGTGCTACCTCTCTCTTGGGACCGAAAAGGTACAGTGGATTGTTTTAGCTTCAGCAAATAGGCCATGCAAAGCTCCCCACTGGAGACCACGCTCAGTGGATTTAGAGCCTGTTTCCAGCTGTGTGTTTTGACTACTATTGACTGAATTGCAAACCTCACCTGGCTAGTGGCTGAGGCAGGTTTATCAAGGAAAGTGATAAACTTTGGATTGTCCCCACAGTACAGCCACAAGTAAACACTCTCTTCACCCCATCACATGTGCAATTTCCATGAATATATAATTTTTATCTTTCTAGACTTTTTACATCTTGACATATGAAGAGAGAACACCAATCTCATCTCTGAAAATTGTATGCCAAGCAAAACAGCAATACACTACCTAGTGTAGTCCCTACCCCTAGTTTGCCATGGTTATTTCAAAAGATCAAATTCATCCAGAAACCAAAATATAGGTCTATTTTGTGAGGAAAAGAAAACATAATCCAGTTTTCTTTCAAAGCAAAGGACGGCATATAAGACTCAAGTCACGATTGCATTTTCTTACTTGTTTAGAGGTTTCATTTTCACTGTTTGGGTTCCTTTCTATGGTAGCAGAACTTTACTGTTCATTAATCCAAAATCTAGTTATGGCTGTAGTACAATTAATCAGTAGCTGGAGATAAAAGTAATTGCATTTTTCTGATTTTCCTAATTTGGTAGAGCACTTTTGGCAGTTACTGTTAGCTGAGCAAGAACTGTGTTCTCAGAAATTATTCACTGGGGTATATTCCAGTTACAAGGATGCAGCTCTGGGTCAACTAAAGGGTGTGCTGAAATGAAGTGAGGGAAGCATATAAAAGTTGCTGCTAAAAATAAACTTACTGAACCAGAATTAATGTGGTGTTCAGAAGAAGGGTTTTTTTAATGTCTAACTTCAAACATTACTTTCCCATGGATCAATGATGGTTTTCATGATATAACATGAAATAACATCAGCTATTTTTTGTTTATTATTTCATGAAAAGAATTGTTTCAGAGGAATCCTGCATTTAATTTTATGAGGCAGCCTATTTTTTGAATTTGTAAACTTCACTGAACAATATTGGTACTAAAATTATATGAACCCAATTTTATTAATCTACTAAACTCTGGAGAACACCTCTCTTATTTGTGTAAAAAATTCTATTAATCACCAGTAAGATTTGCCATGAATCTCACGATATATAATAGGTGGATATATCAAAGAATGGAAAGGAACCTTCCAGAGAAAGAATCTATGAGCTTTCCTCTCCAAAGACTTCATGGTGCTTATAAATCAGGTTTTTGGTTATTTTTGTTGTTTTTTTTTCCTGGATCCTCATTTGAAATAGATTATTTCAGAGTTAGGACTATTTGATAGCTTTTAGAGCTGGATTTTAAAAAGTGCAAGATTATAGGAATCTTTCCTCTTAAGAATATGATGGCAGAAGGGCTTCAAAATTCCTTCTTAAAAATGCAAACAAAATTCTATACTTGCGTAAATAATTATGACTGCTTGTTTACAAAAGGAGAACCATGATAAACTTGCCTTTCTTTCACTTTGTAGTCTATTTTCATAGCTGTAACTTGTTGCTAACTGCCTTTGTGTGGCAACATCTTCATTTTATGGTGCAGGAAGGAAATAATTTGCTACAATTGAAAAACACCTTAAAACACTGTACAGACTTCCAGCTTCACATGGAACTCTGTGCATTAAACAGTTACATCAGATTTTAATCTTTGTCCCTGCCCATGGCTTGGAAACAAATTGTAATAACTCCTGCCCAGTTTGCCATGCCATTCAGGGGAGTGCAGAACGTCTGATAAATTCTCTTTCTGCATCCTGCATGGATGTATTCTGAACAGATGTTGCAATAAGATTAGTAGCCTAATTATTACAATCCACACATGATGACTGCTGTACTTCCTTTTTCCATAGAGCTGTCCTCAATTTTCACAAGTTCTTTGGAAGTGCCTGAATATAGTGTAATATTCATGAAGTAAGGCAATTTTAGTTACTACAGCTGCAGTACGAAAGAGAAGTTCTTTATTTGGAGTGGTAAAAAACCGGTGTTCGTGTTGGGCAGGAAGATGTTTTCTGCAAAGAAGTTTGATTTCAATCTCGATATCCTAAAAGAAGTGTCTGGGATCTCGAGGTGCTTCACACAGTCTCACTTGACCTCTTGTTGAGGAGATAAATATCGATTCCTAAGCAATGCATAAAAACTTGTGAGGAAAATGTGAGTGGGGTATTGCACAGATTGGAAAGCACCGAATGCAAGCACAGAATCTGGAGGACTCTAAATCTGACTAAACATGTGAATCCTTTTATTCAAAAATATGCAGCTCCTGCTGCAGATTGTGGATCAGCATCCCTTGCTGATCTGCATTATTTTGCCCTAAACCACACCAAAAAAACCAGATTCTAAAACTAGAATGTTTTGAGGTAATGCTCCAATGTGTAGACAAATATCAGGTTTGCAGGCTGAAGCTCCTAGGTCTTGCTTGTGATATGAATACTTAAAAAAATAAGATCCTTGTTATAGTATCCTTTCTTGTTTCAGATCCTAAAGATTTCTAGACAAATGATATTACACCTATCAAAATTTTGTGATTTCATATGTGCAACTCCTTTATGCACTTGTTGCTTAAAAAGGCATGGACAATAGAAAGGTATTTGGAGATACTTCATGTCAGGTTGATTTCACAGGTTCTAATGCAATTGCAGAAGGTTTGTCTTTGACAGAACTTTTGCTAATTTTTTGAGGTGTTTCGTTTTTGCCCCATGTGGCTATCACATTCAGATTTACTCAAAGCAGTTTTTCCTCCCCTTCATTTGCACTGAGTGAGTTTTCAGGTTTTGTAACTTGACTTTTATAGATGCAATAACATTGGGGCATATTTATTACCACTGTTGGCACTGTCTAGGAATTCTGGAAGCAAAACTTCGTGTATGCATTTCTGTCTAACTTATATTTTACATAGATTCCCTTTCAGTTTGGAGGGAGGAATATTATTGTAAAGTCTCAGGGAATCCCTGGCTCTGCTATAATCTTTGCCTTTAAATTCCTTAAAGAAATATTGCTGAACAAACTTCAATTAGTCTATATGGATGAAATACAAGTGACAGTTTCCAATAAAAATCTAGGATATATGATAATTAGGCAATATATTTTAGCCAGTAATAATAAGGCTGTATAACTCAGTAAGTATTGTAACAGGAATAATAAGATCAAGCCAATTCTTTATAGCCCAAAGCAGGGCAAAAATCAAACAAATATTTACATTCCTGTGTTCTTCTTTTTCTACAAGGCAAATGGTCTTATTTTTTCATAAATAAGAAAAAAAAATGTTCTTTTTTGGCAAATATCTGATGTCCTAAAGGTACTTTTGAAAATAGCTGCCAGATTACCATATAACATAAAAAGTCAAGTTTAAACGAGCAAAGCAAGTCATCACAGTAAGAAAGAATGCTTGTAGGGAATATTAAAAACAAGAAAATTTTCAAAACAACCTTTGTGAAAAGTTCACACTAAGAGCATACTGAAACAAACTTGGATTCCCTGGATACTGTAGAACTGATAAAGACAACTCAGAGAGATCCTAAAAAGGAATGAGATTTTTTTTCCTTGAGTGTAATGGATGAGATAGAAGCAAAGAGGGAGAAGAAGCTTCCAAGCCAAGAAGCATTCCTTCTTGACAGGAGTTGGACTGTCTG
>WAAE01014886.1:0-26057 GCA_013400495.1 Nicator chloris
AAAATAAAATAAAATAGCAACTAAAAATATAGAAGTTGATACATTAAAGATATGTAATATTAAATTGCCACCACCCTTTTTATGGGGTAACACCTTAAAATTAAATTTCAAAGTGGTTGAGAAAACTTATATTGACCACAATTTCATTTACTTTTTTTCTTGCTTTAACCTCATACCTTCATGCAAGACACAATCTCAACGGAAAAATTATGGTTTTAGGCAATAATTTGTATAGCATTTTCTAGGGGGTCTCCCTAGAGATTAATTTCCAATGAAAAGTACAGAGTTGCAATTTGTGCCTGTAGAAGTATTCACTTGTACATTTCAACATGTACATACTTATCTGCAACTCAGAATGGAAAGTGAAATCAGGCAAGTAAGGAAAACTCCACTGCAAACAACAAGTTAAACACAATCTTGAATTTAAAAAGACATATGCATGGCAACCCTAAAAAGCGTGACAAGGACTTACATCAGTACAAGAACAAATACACTCTTTATTCTAACTAACTGTACTTTTATAAGATGTTTGGCATATATGAGCATTGTTATTTATAAATAGTTGAAAAACACCTACCATATTGTTTCGGAGCAGTGACAGATTGACATGGTTTGAGCATAGTGTAATTACTGTATCCATTAATTTATTTAAAATGTACCAAAGAAAATTAATCTTGGATATGGGATATACGAGTCTTATAAGTAGCCACCTCAATGCCAAAATATGTTTAGTGATCTGTGTCATAGCTGGCTTACCTGCCTTCTTGTAAGATCTATACTTTGCACAACATGACAGTGTTCCATGGCAAACCCATTCTGCCTCAAAAATTAATAGGTAGTGACTTGAAACGTTTGTTTGTTTTTTCTTTATTTAAGACAATGTTTTAGAGACTAGTGGTTTGAACAGTTTTGAAAGGTCAGGGTTGGTTTTATGAAGAAGCAAAATAATCTAAACATCTAAAAATCAAAAATCTTGACTTTCCAAAGGCAGTTTCTACCAGACAAATAACTAATTTCTTTGAGTTTTTGGTAATGCAACAAGAAATGTATAGTAGATACAAAGTACCTGGAGAATAATGGTTTATCAAGAAATTTTAAATGGGATAAGGATCAGGATATGGGAGAGATTGGATGAGTGAAGAGTAAAAGAGAAAGCTAATTACACTCAATTAGACCTTCACGGGAGAGAGGTCTGAGAAGAGGTGACAACACACAGGAAGTTCTCTAAGCTGTAGTGTGGTAAGCAGTAGCACTGCATGTCCTTAATGACCCTTGACATATAAATTATATGGTTTTCCCAGTCAATATCTTTTGAGTCCTCTGCACACTCTAGAACATAAAATTACTCCTTGGGTGAAATACACTGTGGAAGCAACAGAGGTCTTTAAGTTTTCTTCCTTCCCTCAGAAAGGAAGTATGGCACAGCATGACTTTGCTTCCCAGCATAACTTTGACTCTGAAAGGAAACAGAATTTAGCTGCAAGTTTGCCGGATCAGGACTTGGAATGGAAGTTGTGGGCATCACTTTCAGTGTCAGCTCAGGGTTTAGACAGGCTTGCGAAAAGGAAAGGGAGGTGGAGAGAGATTATTCTTGGCAAGATCAGTTTCACTCATTTTCACCACCAAAACCACTTTGTGCTTGGAAACTGAAGTGTGTGTGCATGTGCATGTGCGTGTGTGTGTGTGTGTGTGAGCATTATAGCAGATGGAAAAGAGAGAAGTCAAAAGGTAAATCTCACTTCCTACTACACTCTTTTTTTAATCGTCTGTAATCTCACAATGCAATCAGAAGTATTCACACATAGCTACTTTCACACACACAGAACACAGAGGGATGAAGCCTGGGAATAAAGTCTGAAAGGACATAATGAAGGGGTAGTAAAAAATCCCTTTGTTATCTCTGAGCGTCTCTTCCTTTAGGAGGGTGCATCAGGGTTAGAAGTTATAGATAAAATTGATTCTAGAATTCAGCCAAAAGTTCTACAGGGAGCTGTAGGTGAGCTTTCATGTGCAGATCAATTATCAAATTTTCTAAAAAGAAACAATAGCAAGAGTTTGAGCTAGTCTGCAAATCACAGCTTTCACGATTTCTTAAAAGTGAACTGAAAAAGCCCACCTTTACCTAATACTTCAGGTTTTGGGATCTTGAACCAAGATTGCAGCAGAGTGAGGAACTAAAATCCATTTCACTAAAAAGAGGTGTGAAGACAGTGTGATAAATTAATCGAATGGACGAAACCACAGGCCCATGGACAAAAAAAAATCTTTAATTTTCACCTTTTCATTATTTACCGAAATGAAAAACTATTAAAAGACACTAATCTACTCATTTGGGAAGGCCTTACCTGTACTCAGCTGTACAGGCTATATTTAACCTTATGATGATTTTAAAGGGACTGTTCCTATTTGACCTTTGCTTTCCCCAGAAGTCATCTCTCCTTTCATAGTCATTCAAAAAATATAGAAGGATTGCTGATTGTGGTTCTACTGGAAAATAATTTAAAAGTCACACATCACTTACAGAATAGTTCAGTAAAATCTTATTGCAATATTTCATTTGGAAAGAAAGTCTGCTAAGCTCTCCCATATCGGACCAAACTAGCAAGAAAGCTTCCACTTTCAACTTATTTGTAAACTGAACAAATTTGAAAGGCTTGTGGAGAGACAACAGGACAAATCCACTCTCCCAATACCATAATGCCACGTTAATGCTCAGGATGAATCTCTAAGTTGGGGATAAGAATTTGCAAAGTTTTTCTTGTTTATGATGTATTCCCCTGGAGGAGCTAACATTTTATGAGAAGGACAGAAGAACCATTTCCTGTCCCATCAGAGGGATTCACTACCAGATCATGAGCATCATGCATTCAGCAAACCACGGTGTTGGAAATGTCAATGAATGAACATGCAGCTCTCCTACTCTTCATCTTTCTAACTCTCCACCACACTCAGTTATTTTAATGATTGCCTGAAATGTCCATTCATGTCAAATCATGTTATTTACTTCGCATTACGGACATGACATTACCTCACTCCATTACAAATTGAGAGAAACATATTGCCTTCCAAAGTTTAAGCATTGCACCATTACCTGTGAATAGAAATGAGTGCTGGCACTAGATGGCAACTACTTACAACAGATATCCTAAATGGACAAAGTTTCATTTTTGATAATGTAACACAGAAAGATAAAATAAATCAAAAATACTCTACCGGGTGAATTTATCATTCACGTTGTCAGCCCATCAAGTTTAGTCATATTATTCATAGGCTGATTATGTGGAAAGTCAATGAATTATATAGCTAAATATTTTCTAGTGGTTTCATGAAAGATAGAGTTAATCAATACTGTACCTAAACAGAGTTAATCTCTGAGTGTTATTACTAACAACCAAACCTTGAGAAATTTATCTTAAGTAAACAGCAACAAAATTAAAAGACTTTATACTCAGCACTGATTCAATAAATAAAGCAGTAGCTAAAAGTAGCATCTCATTACTTTTGATAGAAAACACAAATAATATGTTTTAATCCAGTAAAATAGTCTAAGATAATTTTTTGGAGAGTGGTACCATTAAAACAGTATCCTGCAGCAGGGAGGGGAGATGAATATCTGGTTTCAAGAGCCTCTAATCTGCCATGTGACCTCTAAGTCTAAAATAGGTCTAACCTACACTCCTTGATACACTGAAACTGTGAGAATGAGCATCTATCATATGTATAGACAGTGTGCACAAACTGAAAAAAATAATCATTGGATATAAAAGCAGTAGTAAGTCTGTCAGTCTGTTTCTATCTGAAATAGAAAATTTTTCTTTTGTTGTCATTACTCATTCCTGATAGAAACTCTTCCTATGAAGACAATTGAGTAGCCTTGTACATGCTTCTATAGCTTCTAATGTGAAAGAAATTCAAGAAATAAAAAGTTCATGATTGCCATGAGACTCACTACCACTTTTTCTCCTTAGAAAGCATTTTCAGAAAGAAATTAACTATACAGCTAAAGAAGAAAAGGATGCACTTCCTAGTTTCAGAGAAAAATCACAGCCACCTATATTTATAGAATTAAGATGAGAAAATGAGATTTTCCTACAGAATGTTCCAGAAAAACTTCTGCATAACTATAGGGTATTTATTGGGAAGACTGATTTACCAGGTGGAGGTTGGATTATTAAAGTTCATGAACAGGACATCACTTTTCAAAGTTATCTCTTACTTCTACATAAAGTTGTTGAAAAACACTTCTACACTTCTAGCAGGGAAAATGAAAAACCATTACAAAAATAGTGTATAATTATACAATTATTTATTTGCATTCGTTTCTTTTGCAATTAAGGCAATAAAAAAACCCAAACTTGTATGAGTTCTTCCAACTCCCCAAGTCTTCAAAGAAACCTGAAAAAAGCCAGATGTTTTTGTAGACTAACCCTCACAATTGTGCCCTTCAGGTTCTGCACAGCAGATACATGCAGACATATTTGATTATCATAAGCAAAATGAGCAAACCAGCAAGGCATATACAGATGTGGTGGACCCTCTTTGTGGTGTCACTAGAGGGCTCAAAAACTAGTTGGAAGGATACACATGCAAAGGATATGAAATCCTGGAAGAAGTTTGGTGGGACTAGCTAGTGAAACCAAAGTGCTTCCCAACAGCTCCTACAGCAATTCCCAGGCAAACCTCATCTCCTGCCATAGCTGTTGGCTAAAATGTATCCTTTCGTCGACTAATAAAGACAAATAGGTACCTTCACAAGTGATTTATCTAATCCTAAAAGAGGCACCCAAGGGTTTATAGCAAATGATTTATTATTTTGAGGTCTGGATTTTGTCCATTGGCTATAAATAGGGCTATAATATGTAGCTCAAATTTTACTTTTAGCTATCCTAATTTAGGATTAATAAATTTCATAGTTTGCCTCCAGAGCTGATCCATGAAAATTGTACTGAATTGTAATTAAGTTGTAACAAACAATTATACAAACCAGTGAGAGTTCAATAAATTCAAAGCATGACTCTGCATCGCTGGTCAAAACAGCAACAAGCAAAGCCAATAACCTGCTGCCAAGTGAAATTCTAGAGTTTCTTTGATCTGTATCTCAAAAAAATTTTTTTGAAATACTGCAAATACTCAGTATTCAGGTCAGTTTAGATGTCACTGTGACTGGTGTATCAAAACCAACTCTTAATTAAATCCACAGTATGATCAAGCAGAAGTCAAGAAGTAAAAGCAAGGAATAAGCAGAAGAACCTCGGAAGACAAAATAAGTACAATGAAGTAATTATTCAGAAAGAATTTCTTCACAATTAACTATACAAATAAATAATAAGAAAGAATAATAGAATGGAGACTTACAAGCATAAGTCCTCACATTTTCAAAAATTACTGCAGGCAGAGCTGCTGGCATGGTTCCAAAAATCTGCAAAATATTTATTATTTAGTTTTGTCTTCCTCTTTTATAATGAATTCACAATTAAAGAAGTTGTAATTATAATTCAGATACTGGCAAAATACATTCTATGGTGTTAACCATTGATAGATTTGTAAACAAAAGCAGCTGGACTGGAATTTCTTCAAGGAAATATTTACATGCCAACAGTTTATCAAACTGAAAGTCTGCAGATAAATCTACACATGGGCATTATGTTAATGACGATAGCAACGGTGATTCATATTCTTAGTTGTAGCTGCTTTGTACTGCCACAGTTGTAAAAGAATAAAACCTGGAAGGAAAAAGGATAAGGAGGCAGGCTAGGGTTTTACTCCCCTGCCTCCTTTCAAGGTTAGAACATTTGTTACATTATGCTGGAAATAATGATTAACAATAGGGCCATTGTCCAAGATTCTTTCACCTCTAAAGGCCAGATTTCTGGAGGTATGTAACTCATTTAGGATGCAACTAAGGACTTCATGGGATTAAACAAAACCACAAGTGTCCAGTGAATTTTTAAATAGATATCCATGCAGTTTCACATTCCAGCACATAACAAAGCATATCTTGGAAAAAATAAGTGTACATGTGTTTGTTAAATCTTCCTACCACTTCAATGCCAGAAAATATCAACAGCTCTTTTAAAAAATGCCATCTACTTGATTCCTATTCAGTAGGCTCAATTTGCATGCCATTATCCAAGTCTTGGAACTTAAAGGGAATCAGACCCTTGAGAAAAGTATGAATACCTACACCCTACAGAAAAGTAGGGACACCTTCCTATAAGTATTCATTTGTCATCCTTTTGTGGGAGAGTGATATATATGGTCGTAACTCCCACCAGAGTATCTCAAGGGTTCAAAACAGGATCCTGACTTCAGTAGATGTAGCTAAATGAAAACACACACACACAAAAGAAAAGAATGAAAAATATTGAAAAAAACCCATGAGTAATAGAAATTTTAAAAAAAATCTCATGGGAGTAGGGTGCATAAATTTTAAGAATTAATTTTTTTTTTCAAGAGCAAGTCAGAATAAACAGACATTTCCCAAAGAAACTTCATCTTAATGCTTAAAGCTTCTTCCAAAATTCAGAAATTCATTCTGTGGAGGATCTTGATTTTACGAAGAACTAGGGGTATCTGAAAAAAAGTCTCAAGTTGGAGCATCCCATTCCTTCCTAAGACTGAAAGATCCCTTAACTGTTCTTGTAAAGTCCTTGGATGTATCAGTGAAACACAGTGAAGGGGAACAGTATCCACCCCTAGAAAGAGACTCTGACCTGTTGGCTGCAATGGAAGCTACTTGTTTCAAAGACAGATATCCTGGGGTTGAAACTTTCTTCCTTTCCTCTCCCAGACAAAATCTTCAGTGAGTACCTGAGCACCTAGTGGAGTAGAGACTGAAATAACAAGGTAGAATTCACAATGGTAGAAAGCACAGGTGACTGGACCTGTGTGCAAGCAATGAAATTTGAATGTGACTGGGGGTTAGGAAGGGTTTGTGATATGCTATGACTGAGAATTCATGTGTGGGCTGTATGCTGCAGCAAGAAATATACCGGTAAATTACGTGTAATCACCGAGGTTTGGGAACTCTGTGTCCAAACAATGTAGAGTGATCTTTTTATGTCATTCTGTCTCATTCTTCAAAGTGAAGTTGTCTGTTCACAAAATCTTCTGAGCCTAACCCATATCAGATACTGCACACCCCACCCCCAATTGTAAATAATTTCAACCTCTTTGTTTGGTTGGTTGTTTTGGGGGTTTTGGGTTTATTTTGGCTTGAGATTGTTTTTAGTTGATTGATTTTGTCTGGGGGTTTTTGTGTGTGAGTGTGTGTGTGTGTTTTCTTTGTTGTTTGGTGGAGATTTTGACTGTGTTTTGCTAAAATCAAAGGAAAACTATGGTATATAGTCTGTGCCACATCCTAGGACATCCTACTGTGTACATTCAGGGTGATTTGATTGTCTTGCATAAGTAATGAGCCCTTTCCCTGTCCTGGAAAACGCTATTCTATTGACTATATAAAGGACAGCACTTTTGCATATGCCCAGTAAAATCAGTGTATTGGGGAAGAATAAAATGTGAACAGTCTTGAACACATTGACCTTCTGTCTCTTTGTGGGTGCTGGATCTATTGCACACCTGCAGAAAAACAACAGACAGTGAAGGGTTAGCAGGTAAAGCACTGACTCAGAGAAAATGACAGAGAGAATCAGCTGCAGACAAAGCGCTTCCTGCAGTCCTTGCTAACTCCTGTTCTGCTTTTGAGAAGGAGGCTAACAGAAATATTCTGTCAGCCAAGTAAATACTTGTGTTGAATTCTCTGTGGCCTGCAGACTAATTAGTTATTGCCCTATCTGCCCTGGTTACTGCACTGTTAAAGCCTAATCAAATATGAAAAACCGCATAAGAATTTTCTAATGTGTATTTTGGAAATTATACCAGCTAGGAAAAAAATTAAAGTGCTAAAAAAATGTCATTGAGTTGAGAAAGCAAAATGGACAAGAGCTGATGAAACCTGAACACTTTGATTTTTATCTGCATTCCTGTTAAACTTAGTTCTTTACATGCACTGATAGAGGAATGGAATGAAAATCAAAGAAGCAAGCAACCCCTTTTACCTTGAACAGAACAATGTTTAAGAAAAACATAACTTTTAACACTGAAAACTGTTCATGATGCACAAAAACAAACTGTAGTTTTCGAAGACATCCCCTGGTACTAATATTCTTGCTTGCCAGAAGCTCATTTGCCATGGACAAATGCTTGCTGATTCAAATAAAACCATCTCACCAGCAATTCGCTCAATGATTTAAATTGAACTTGGCCAGCTTAGATAAAAAAGAAATTACATAAATTGGAAAAGAAATAAACCTTGCTCAAAGTATAGTTTTCTCTTTCTACCCCAAATTAAATACAAAGGAATGATATAGTGGCACTTTCTTTAATGATCACTTCTTAGATGAATATGCAGCATTTGTTAAAAGGGTGAAGTATTTTTAAAAATGAATAAAACATACAACTGCAGGCTATTGGAAAAATGCATTGTACAACTCATTTACTCATGCAAGTTTTATAGAAGGGTCCAGGGTTAGCAGGAGTCCTAAGGTAAGTGCCTGCTGTTCTCACAACAAAATACACTCCTTATACAGCCTCAAATATAATCTTTCTGAATGCTGATAGTGGCTTAAAAAACTAAAAGAAAAAGCACTAGTTATTATTACCACAACCCATCTGCACTCAAGTAACACCAGGAAATAAATAAAAAAGAACAATATCCTTATGAATCAATAAATAGCTAACTGATTTAACCATAATTTATTTGTAAAAAGAAGATTCAGTATAGCAAGGCAGAATATCCCTGATGCCATTCGTTTGAAACTTTGTAATATGTCTCCTCGGTACCCTCATGCTCAATTCAAAAACCTCACTGAAGCCCAAACCCCAGCTACCCGCTCTGATTTATCAGCTCCGCTTCAAACCCGAATCTCAGCAGGGTTCGTGGGACCTTCTGGAGATGCTGCATTGTGGGGGGCAGCAGTTCCAATCACGGAGCGTTTGCACTGCTGATTGCTGTGATGCAAGGAGGGAAGGACCCCACTATGACATGATGCAATCTGTTGCACTTCTAGGACTGCAGGACCTCACCATGGCACTACCAGCAATGAAGTTTCTACTGGTTGCCAGCCCGAGGTTTGTACAGAGCACCAGCTGCTATGGCCACATTGCAAGTGACAAAATCCAGACGATACCCTTTCACATGACTAAGTTCCGCCAGGGAAAAAAACTGCTTTAGGAGCCCGAGTGCACACCAGAAGCTCAAATACAAGAAAAATTCATCCTACAGAGGCCCACTTTTGCACATAAAACTGCTTATGTACCTTTAATGTACCTTTAAAAGCCAGGAGCTACAGGACACCAGGCCTGTCTACTTCTCCAGGCAAGTGGTAGGAACACTTTACCAAGAAAGCATGGGAGGTACTCAGATTCCTTCTTATTCTCAGTGGGTTTACACTCCCTCTCCTCTCCATCAGCAGAAGGCTAATACTAAATAGTTACAGCTTCATGTGCGTGGGGAAGAAGTAACAGGAGGAAAATACAACAAGGGGGTGTTGCTCAACCTAGCAGTAGGGCATATGGGTGCTCAGACTCGGGCTTTGGAACTGTAGAAATAGTTGGGATTGGCAGCTGTGTATTTCCCTTTTTTTCAATTATTCTTCTAGGTTATGAAATGAGATTTCTGATGTAGTGAAATGCTCAATGCATCACTTTATTGACTAAAGATTTTGGCTTCAAGAGGAGGTTATGCCCATGCTAGAAATCTAGGTGCTTCAAAAGGGAACTGATACATCATTATCAATGCCCAAAAGTGTTCAGGAGAGTCACAGAAACATTTAGTAAGCATTGCATCCTTCAAAAATGCATTTTATCATGATTTTTAATTTGGCATGTAGATGCTGTAAGAATTTATTTTTTCCTATTTTGAATCCTGAAATTATTGAGCTAATTTTTTATTTTAATCACTACCTTTTTTCTCCAGGTTTTTCAATAGCTTAGTTTAACTTTTTGCAGTGATTTTGTTTTAAACCATAATTCATCACTTGAGCCTTACCTTCTATAAGATACATACATACCATATATATACTTGCAGTGTTGTAGAGGTTTATGTTGGAGGCAGATAGGATAAGATTTTACCTGTAAAAGCTGAGAATTAGAGCTTCTTTATTATTAATAATAATTATTATCATTATTTACTGCTTCTGTAAGTTCTGTGTAAGGTTCCTGTGAACCTGTTCAGCTTCCAGCACTGAAATGGCTTCCAAGGGTAATACTGGCATTTGTTGAAGCATCTGTTTCCCAGAGGTGTGCTTGTTATTGATCAGCTCACAAAGAAGGTAATACTTTATCTCTGTCCTCTTCAATTGTTAAATTGAGTTCAGATTGTTCAAGAGATCCATGTAGAAACTTATTTCTGGCTTCCAATATATCATCCCATCAGCCAGATTCTGCAGCATCAGTTTAGTCACAGTGAACAGAAGCCAAATGGTTATTAGTTGCTTCTGAACTGAATTGAAAACAATGCCTGCTTGGCCAGGACCCTGCCAAACGACTTTGTTTGCTCCTTCTGTATCTTGTGTCAGCTTTCTAAAGAGTATCTTTAGAATACAGTTGCTCCTTATTGTATCACTATTTACTTCCATCTTGACAGCTGAAATCTCCTATTTTCTGCCATCCCTGTGTTCTATTCAAAATTTTGTTGCAGCCTCATTCCTTTACCCTGCTTTCCTCACCAAGACTTTTGTTTTCATTGCTCTACTTTGCAATTCACCCCATAATTAGCACTTCCAAAGCAAAAACACTACAAAATCCTTCAGAACTGAATCCTAGTCAAATATGCTTGTACCATAATACAACTTCACAGATACTGAAGCCCAAAGTGACTCCTTTTGTCTCTCCAGTTTTAAAATGCCGAGTTTAATCTTTCCACACCTCAGGCTTCCAATCTGCTTGACAACACTTACTTGACAGAGAAGCCAACAATCCAAATTGCCGGCTTCAAAGTCCTCTGTATCTCAGAATGGTAAAAATCTATAAGTTCCAAAATAGTTGGTTGCCTTGAAGAACCCATTTCAAGAAAGGTATTTGAAAAAATACAGGAAGCATATTTTAAAAGGAGGATCTATCTAATCCATTTTATAATTTCCAATTTCCATGAAGACTGTCTGGCCAGTATATCCAAGAAAACTACATCAACTTACTTTGTTTAACCCCAACAGCTGTTTTTTAGACATATTATTTATTCATTTTGCCTTATATTTATTTATTGATAGAAAATTCATTGGAGGACTGATTGACAAAGTTGCTACAGCTTCCATTCTTATTATTTAAATTAATTATATCTGTATTAAAATAGGTGCCATTTTAATCCTCTTTGTATTCACTTCCTGTATCTTCTTTCACATCTTGCTGTTAGTACAGCTCATTCTTCTGACCTTCTGATATGGAAGATCAAAAAACTTGTGAATGCTTAAATATATCCCAGCAATTTCTATTCTAGATCTGACAACTGCTATTTATAGGATAAAATTTTGCTACTCGCTAAGCTGGATGCAGAAAGCATTATGCCTAGAAGGGCATCATGCAAATAAGCCTTGTGGTTCTAGAACCATGAAAAACTAAGTTTGGAAGGGACCTCTGAAGGTCAAGCAGTCTAATCTTTTTTAACTGAAGACAGTTTGATCAGGTTTCTCAGGGCTGTGGTCACCTAAGGTTTGAAAAGCTCTGAAGATGGAGATCCTGAAACTTCTCTGTGACAACTGTTCTGCTTCATCCCTCTCATTTTGACTTCTTCACCTTTATCTCCAGCTGGAGGTTTTGTTTTGTGGTTTTTTGTTTGTTTGTATTTGTAGTGGGGATCTGTTTTCTTGTCCTTTTGCTAATACAGCAAGATGAACCTAGCTGTGTTTTTATGAATCAAATTTAGAGCATCAATTAACCAATTCAATGGACTATGCCAACCATTGTTACTCTAATCTGGATGAAGAAATCATGTTTCTCCATTCAACATGTGCAAATTCTCCCAAATTGCTTGGTATTTTATAGTACTTGAATTTTAGGTGAACATTTACAAAGCTTCCAAGTACTCTGCCTGTCTAGATTTTATTTCTAAATTGATTCCTTTTAAGAGCTTGAATTTCAGAAAGTCCTTGTTTCCCCTCTCTTTGAAAATGAAGCTTTTTAAGCAGGATGCTGTAGCTTGAAATGGTGTGATACTGCTGATGGTGGAACCATCATCACTGATCAGGGTGAGCTCCTGCTCAGCAAAGGCACACCAGTACATTCCTCAGTGTCCTACGGAAGAGTTAGCAGCTACTGAAGAAATAAGTTTCACAAAACTCTTGAGCTAGGATATTTTATTTTAAGAAAGGCGCTGAAAATGCCTGAAGTTTGGCCAGCAAAACTGGAAGTATCTGTAATCAGCAGTCACGCTTGAAAATCTTGGCCTCAGTCTTTGTTTATTGTAGTCTTGTGTCAAATAACATGTAAGCACATAACAAATGAAGCAATTTTCAAAAATTTATAGAACCTTCAACAAATAAGAAGTTTACCTTTCAGATCAAAACCCGACTTTATATCTCTTTCCACTGCAAAAATACCAAAAAAAAAAAAAAAAAAAAAAAAAAAAAAAAAGTAATTCCCATTTGAGTCTGTCAGTTCTTACAGGATTTTCCTAAAACTTTAGATGTCTAGCTGATGAGTCCAAATTTCTTCAGGATCTGGCCATAACCTACTATTAAGTTTGGGGCATGATATATTTAGGGCAAAATTTTCTTGATTTTGATCTGAGCTTTGACATATTTTTGTTTGACTTAAGTCACAAGGAGTACCAACATGTGACCATCTCTCAGCCTATCCAGCCTCAGACCTGTTCAATGCCAGGTACCTTGCACAGATGAAGCAGCAATTTATTAATGGAGGTAGGGTAGAACTTCTGAGAGTACAATTCCTTTCTGCTGAAGGAGAATATTTCCTGGGATGCTTAAAAATACAGAGGTAGGTTGCTAGTCTGATACTGTAGAGATAATTTGGGTTTCAGCATGAGCTGGACTGAGATTAATGAGTTTACTTTTTTACCCTGCTTTAGCTGTGCCAGAGTTTATAGCAGGGGAGCTGGCTACAGTGTAGCTGGGATCCTTACTAATTCAGACATGCAGGACATTTTAATGCAGGCAGAAGGAGATGGTGATTGCCCTATATACAGATAACCCAAACCTAATCAGCCAGTGACAACAAGCTGCTGGAACCCGGGAAGCCTGTCAGCCTCATGCTTGCAGTCCCCAGGCCATCCAGGGATAGCGGAGTGGGCTTATCCAAGAAAGCTGATCTCTTCTGCCGTCTCAGACCAGTCTGCCCCCTAAGGAAAGCAGAAGCCTTCATGTAGGTATGGTTCAGAAGGCAAGGGAAGAGAAAGGATGGGAAGAGAAGGCAAGCCAAGGCCAGGACAATAAGGGAGAACACTTAAAATCAGTCATACCTCTCTGACTTTTGAATTTTCAGTAAGCAAAACCAACTTAGTTCCAAATTAGTTCTTAAATAACAATCTTGACCTTAAAAAAGCACTCTTTTTTTCTCACAATGCCACCTACAGATATGCTAAGGCAGAACTATTTATTTCTCCAAATGCCTGTTTGAATACTTGAGGTTTGTTACAAAAATGTGTTTCTAAACACATTTTATCAAGCAAAGGAGATTTGAGACAAAACCAACAGGATTACCCCTGCATTTTTGTAGTTAGAGGAATAATATCTTTTTGTTCCATCAATGTGTCCACTTTACATTGTTCAGCACAAAGCCTTGTGAAATAAGAATCATGGGAATATCACAATATAAAGGAAAAAGGTACAAATAACAGCTTCATAAACTGAGAAATGTACATAAATAAATCATGTAGATGGGGGCAGTTTGCTTAGCTGGCAAGAAAAAAAAATGGAAAATATGCTTGTTAAACAATAACCACAGAGTGTGCTTTTATGATGTTTTTCACCACAGTAATTCATATTAGAGATAGAAGCAGTTGCATGTTAAATAAAATCATTCAGCATTGTTCTCCTCACATTACAAAGAGCTGACTTATGTTGTTTTTAGATGCCTCCCATTAGAAAGTAAATATTCCTCTGATGTTATACATTTCAGAAAATTTAATAAAGATGAACTGTAAATAAAGTCACGGGGAGATTTCAGACAGTTTTATTAGCAGATTGTTGAAAAGAAAAGAAAATTAAATACAATAACAGTAAACGTGGTTCTCACATTGAAACCAGGCTCAAATAACTAGGCTACCATAGAAAAATTTCCAATTCTTGCATTATGATGTAAAAACAGATTTTTGTACAGATTTTGTACAACAAAATTCGTAATAACCTTTTTTCATTTTTAGAAAACTTTAAATATATAGATAAAAATAGACAATTTTCATAGGTCCTACATGAAGATGAGTATGTTCTGTTCCAAGGGCTTGCATAGAGCGCAAATGTGGTTATAATATAGAACAACTAGACATTAATATCTTTAAGATTACAAAAGCATATAAACAATAACATGAGGACAACTTTTCTTCATAATCTATGCCAAAAAGAAAAAAAAAAAATCCAAATCAAAAACCAAAACCAAAATACCAACCCAAAATCTGTAAAACTAAAGAGGGGAAAAAACTTCAACTTACAGTAACATCTCGTGTTCTGTAATATTTACACTGTTTTTTAGCAAGATTCTTTCTAAACATCCAGCTCACAAATTGGTTCCCCTTTAATCCTTAACACTTCTGTTTATGTACCAAGCCAAACACTGAGGCATTCCCAAAGGTCTTGAAAGAATTTACTGTAAAACTACTAAACCTACTTACAGGTGACTCTATGCAAGGAGCAGAGCAATGGTAAATGCTAGTACATATTTCAGTTGTAGGCTTTTAATTCTTTTTCAGGTATGAATGATTCAAAAGCTTGCCACAAGTCCATCTAACTTTACAGCTGTTAACCCTTTAAAGACTGCATATGAAAAAACTGGAGTACAGAATCCCATCTGGGTTTAAGCAACTATGACAATCATGAAAGAATCATGGTTAGAAAATAACATCACTACAAAGTATTAGACAACAATATTTAATGAAAAATATTGCTCAATATTTCTTTAAAAAATTACTGTGATGTGAACTTGTATATACATCTTTCTATTGTTAAAAAAGGATTGTGGTGGAGTAAATATGAACTGCACAAAATAAATGTGTACCAGTATTGCAAGGAAGACCTACAAACTATAGAAGCTCAGTGCTAGAGTTTACAAAACATTAGATTTTTTTTTTGGACAAAATAATATTAATATCCAATCAGAACTACTTTTAAAGAAATATTTGCTTTAAGTTAGGCATCTTAGACATTTAAGGTTTTGATATGTTTCCATGTAATAAATAATATTTTATATGCATAAAACATTAGATGAAGAAAGCATAATCACAACACTTACAGTAATAGCACTGATTCACAAAATCAGTCTTTAAAGGGGTAACCCAAAAGTACGCAAAGCAAAGAACATAATTTTTAGTAATGTAATAAGCAGTGTTTTGCAGCTTACTTCCAGTTATCAGCACAAAGGTGAAAACACATATTGTAGCTTTCATAAAGACAGTGAAAGTAACACATAACCATCCATCCCTAAGACAAAGTGGGAAGGACAATAGACTTCAACTGTATCACTCAGTTCTACGTGGAATTGGACTGATACATCAAGTGTTTTAGATTTTCTTTTTTTAGCAACATTGACGTAATATGACATTAACATATAAAAATATTTCTGGCATTTTGACTTGCTGCTCAGCCACAGTCCATTCTTAGAAGTGCACTAGTCAGGGCACTAACCAGGGCTCAATATACAAATAAAAGTGGCTGATACAGAATTCTGACTTGTTACCAGATGCTTAAGATCTCATTCAGTAATACTGTGACTCCAGGACAAATATTTACATGCCTGCATGCGTTAAAACTAGAAAGGTGTCTTTCTGACCAACAGGGTGACAAAACAATATTATCTAAAAGTTTCATTTCCTAAACTCTAGATTTCTACTGCATACATAATACCTTCCTTGTGTGATTTGTGTTATATACTGTACATGTGACCAACTTTTTGATAAGAAGCAAAGTCTTTTATTTCATAAACCCCTGCCTGTTTACAATGAGAAATTATTATTCTTTTTATTATTTTTTTTAAATTTTATTTTAGGAAAAGAGACTTAGTGAATGGTAAAACAACTTGTTTACATTCAGCATTTCTTTTCACTTACACAAAATTCCATTTCACTTAATGTAGTCTAACATATATGTGTTGGTCTCTTGGAAAGCATGTGGAAAAAATGTCTTTAGAAGAAAACCCACGATCACAGTTTGAAAACTGAATGTATCAATTTTTTCTTCTTTTACCGTTTTTTTTTCCTTTTTTTTTTTTTTAAATAAGAATCCTCTTATGCCCTCTACAAGTTCATTTCTGAGCTGTCTTGCTGGTTTCGGTATGGTATAACAGTCTGTAAGTGTACTTGGACACCGCTGGAAGGATCATTGGATGTGCTCAAATATAGAATCATCAGAGGAGGAGAGAGTCTGCATTCCTTGAAAAAGGGAATACTCAGCCTTGTTCTGATCACCTGTAATTTTGGATACAATAGTCCGGTGCAGAGATGCAGATTTTTGCTGTGAGAACAGTGCTACTGTACATTTACAAACATTCTCTAGATCTCCAGGTTGAGCCACAGGAGATAACCAAAGGAGGACACTCTTGCAGAATTCTTTACATTTTTGAAGAACATTGATAAATGAAGTTGAGGAAGTTGGTTCGAAAACGTTTTGTTTCCACAGAACTCCTTATGAGCCAATGTCTTACTGCAACGTTCTTTACTGTAGCACACGTATTTTCAGCAGGAAAAATTCAATACATGACAGTAGTTTTCAAATAAAGTCTTCCATCTAAAATATGAAAGAGAAACATTTGCTTTATATATTTATATCTTCAATGAATCAAAAAGAGGAGAAACCCCACAAGATTTAAAACCTCAGTGGAAGTAGTCATACAACAAATCTGTAATACGTCCCCTATGGTACTTTTTTGTCTAAAATAAAAGAAAATCGTAAAACCTTAATGTCACCTTGGCAATTTCATCTGTCAGTGGTCAAATTAACTCTGCTGAAAATTACACGCACTTGGCAAGTTTTGAAAACTGTAGCAACTTCTGAAGCTTTAATGTATGCTGGATTCGTATCAGTGCTAGGGCAATAGGAACGTAGGTGGAGCCTCTGAGCATGTGTTTTTACCGATATGCAAACGTAACTGAATAGTGCTGAACAGCAATTATCTCTTTCATGGTTGCAGAGCAAAAAAATCTTCCTGCACGCAATCGTTAGTACTCCCATCACTAAAGGCTTAGCTCATACTTTCTGATTTAGCTGTGTTGTTAAATATACCATGTAATGTAACCATTGTGCACATTTGCAGCTATTTATATAGAACTCAGTATAGGATAGTTAAACAGTATCAGTGAAGTATAGCCTCCTTCCCCCCATAAATGAGATTAACTGAACAATTACTATGTTAAAGATGTAAGCACGTTTCTCACAACATTTTTTCCACCCAAGTGAAGAGCGTATATTTAAGTGAGATATGTGAGGGAACATGAGAAACACTAAGCTCACCTAGCCAGTAACTGTTGAGCCAGAAAAATTGGAAGAGAACATATTGCCACAACATATTTTCACCTAATTTGTAAGTACAAAGCAATTTTTTCTTCACTTGGGCCGTGAACATCTTATATGCACCTACTTTGATAGCAATATAAAGATTATTTTTTAAAAAACAGAAAACAGAAAACTTCTTAGCTTTCTGACCTGTAGGGTAGAAAGTGTTGGCCCCATGTGAATAAAGCATATTGTGAAGCAATTAATCCTCCCCAGTGCATAATTACTAAACACTACTTATATTTTAGAATATAAGCATTGCAACTACAAGCTGTATCTCAGCTCTCAAAGTTTGCATGAACTTCTTATTTAAATCTAAGTAAACTCAGCAAATATTTCTAAGGTTTCAGAAGTTTTTGTTTCTGTTTTGGTTTTCTTAGTCTAACATTTTTATTCCAAATCAGTCTATAGAATTTTTTTATTAGATATACAGTGAAGCAATTGCAGGAGATAAATCTGTGCAAATGAATGCAGAAATTGTTGAAATGCTTGGTAATCATTGAAAGATGTGGCATCACCTCCATGAACTTACTGTAATTGTTGAGAGAAACAAAAGTTAACCTGAAAACAGACAAAAGTGCATGCCACACCTTCTGTAAAACCTTCTGCACACTCCTTTCCAGTTCTATCAGAACTGCTGGGGAAAGCAGGAGGCTGTAGAATCACTCTGCTGCAGTGATTCTTTTCTAATGTCCCTTTTTTTTTCCTTTTTCACCACTAGTTTTCTTTTGTGAGCTTCTGAGGTGTATATGCCCTTTTGCTACTTTCTCCCTGTCTTTACATTTTTCTCATTTTTCTACCCCTTTCCCCACTTTTTTATGTTCCTCACTTTTTTTTTTTTTTTTTCCCAGAGTAAATGATAACTTTTTCATGACATAAAAGTGCTTCCTCTCAGAACCATTTCCATTCTCTTTGCTCTTTATGGTCTTTTTGGTCTTTTTTTGAACTGAAGAGAAATAAAAAGGAATTGAGTAAGGCCTTAACTTAAAGACTTTTTTATAATTATTTGATGCATGAAAACCAACCAAAATGCTTATGGGAATTTAGGAGAGAAAGAAGGAGCATCTGAAATGGAGCTTGGTAAAACTGAAGGCCTGGAACTGCATTAAGTACAGGATAGCTAGTGCTACTACTGGCTACATTTCCAAACAATTCTCCCAAACATATTGAATAAACACAATAAACATTTACAGCACTAAAGCTGTCTAGATACCTCTGTAGGAGTATTACTGTGCATATACACCAGCACTTTGGCTATCCTGAATGTACACTTGCTAATGAGTGCTATGTATAATTCCCATGCCTTAACATTCTGATAACCTGCAGTCGGTAACTTACTTTATTTTATTATACTAGGTCTCCATTTGCCTTTTAAAATAAAATATGTATTAAAACTAATTCTCAATTCAAAATACAGCTGCAGAAAGCAGAATCCTTGTAGCAGCCAACAAAAGATGAACAGCAGTACAGTTTCAAAAGTCAGCTCTATTTTACACTGCTTAAGGATCCAACCTGGCAGTGAAATCAATAGGAGGTTTTTCACTTTTAAAAGAAGACACTATCAGATCCTGTATTCTGTATCCACAGACAATGAATAAGAATAGAAACGGGCAGCTCTACAAAGCACCATCCTTACAAAATAAAAGGATAGTCGTTTATAAGTTCTCTTCAACATCTTCATTAACAGCTTGGCCACAGGACTCAAAGGAATACTAAGTAAGTTTGCCAACAGCACTAAATGGGGAGGAGTCGTTGACTCTCTTGCGGGTGGAGAGGCCCTGCAGAGAGACCTCAACAACTGAGAGAGGTGAGCAATCAAACCACATGAAGTTTAACAAGGACAAGTGCTGGATTGAGCACCTGGGATGGAGAAATCCAGGCGATGTGCATAGACTAGAGAATGATAGGCAGGAGAGCAGTGCCATGGAAAGAGACCTGGGCGTCCTGCTTGATGGCAAGTCAAACTTGAGTCAGCAGTGCCTTGGCAACCAGGAGGGCCAACCCTGTCCTGGGGGGTATCAGGCACAGCATCACCAGCTGGGCAAGGGAGGGATTGTCCTGCTCTGATCTGGGCTGCGGTGGCCTCACCTCGAGTGCTGGGAGCAGTTCTGGGTGCCACAATATAAGACATTAAGCTATTAGATAGCATCCAAAGGAGGGCAATGAAGATGGTGAAGGGTCTGGAGGGGAACCTGTACGAGGAGCAGCTGAGGTCATTGGGTCTGTTCAGCCTGGAGGAGACTGAGGGGAGACCTCATCGCAGTCTTCAATTTCCTCACATGGGAAGTGGAGAGGCAGAAGCTGATCTCTTCACTCTCATGATCAGTGACAGGACTTGAGTACAACAGCATAAAGCCAAGTCAGGGGAGGCTTAGGATGGATATCAGAAAAAGGTTCTTCACCCAGAGGGTGGTTGGAAATTGTAACAGGCTCCCCAGGGAAGTGGTCACAGCACACTGGCTGAGAAGTTCACGCAGCCACTCATGAAGAACGATCAACAGGTGAATAGCAGTGCACTTCAAAAATTCAAAGACTTCAAACTGTGCTAAGAAAAACTCACAGCTCTGCAGAGGAACAATGACCTTGCATCACAAAGTGGTGACCAAATACAATCCCTATATTTGACTGCTGTCTCTTTCCTACTACCTTGTTCCTATCCATTTCTCCCCCTATTCTTAATGTTCTGAGGTTCTTTCAAAATGATAGGAACTTCTCAGTGTTGTTGTCAAAGCCACCAGAATCACTTCGCCTCTAGGTGTAGCCAGAGCTCCTATCTGAATACAAGTGGAGAATTACCATTGATAGGCCTTTAATGATTTCAAGGTTAAAATCACAGACAAAACCTACAAATCATGAAAGTGATCAGCAAATTGAGCCAGCTCATCCTTTGTAAGCCAATGTGAAAATGCCACTACTTCTGAATCCTAAATCCCGAGCATGCCTCTGCCTTCTGCCTCCCAATCAGCTTTAATTTATCAGCTACGCAGGCCTGTTGCATTACTTTCTTCTGTTAACAAATGCAGAATTTGTCTATCAGCATAAAAGCAACTTTATGTAAAACAAATACAGAATATTTTAGCCACACAAACTTATGCATACAAACATATACTACACAAACACACACACAGAGCTTTCACTAAGGATGTTTATAACATTGGGGTGTATTTTTAGTCTACTGAAAACTGTTGATCTGTGGTGAAGTTTCCCAAATTTACCTACTGTTATATACAATATAAGAACATAAAACTTACTTTTACTCTTAGGACGTCAAGCAAAAACACAAACTGGGAAAATACTGCTAAATTTCTAAATAGAACTGTGTGTGATTAGCAGATTGTCATCTGTTCTAATTGCTCTTTTGCAAATGGCAGTGTTCAGCAAGATCACACAAGCTCATGCTAGTAACTCAAACTGAAAATGCCACTACTCCTAAACATCATTTGTTTTTGTCTGTGGATTGATATGACAGAAATTCTACGCAGAGTGAGGGAGTATTTTTTTAGATCAACTCTTTTTAATTAAGATTCATTTTGAGGATTTTGAATTAACATGGCCAAATAGTTAAAAGGTCATAAATGTTATAAAAAACAAACAAATGAAACTGACATAAAAGTTTGCAATGCTGAAACAAATCATATGCCTCGAAATGCATTCCCAGAGAGATGTCATCTGGGTAATGATTCACTTTAGTGTTCTGTGGGCAGCCTGCAGTGTTTCTCTATGGGCCCAGCATTTTCAGAGGCAAAACCACAAACCCACTCAAATGTTATTACTTTTAAGATGCAACCTGGTAAACTGATGAAAATGTACAAGGGAATGCTAGGTTTTGCTTTCAGCTGCAAACTAAGTCATCCATTAGATGGTAATGTGGGTATTTCTGCCAAGTCCCGGTGGGGTTGTTTGCCATCCAAAAAATTGTATTCTAGTTTGTACTCTCAGTTGCTTTAAAAATAAATGCAGTAACAGTGATCATCATGACTATAATACTGCAGTGTTTAGTTCATGAAAATCTGCAAATCAACGTCCAAGGTGTGCTGTCACAGTTCAGTCACTTGCTATCTTACAAAAACCTACTGAAGTAAATTCTCCTTAGGAAAAGGCTAGTGTTTTTTATAGTTAGGAGCTGAAAACAACCAAGTGACCAAACAGACAGAAGGATACTGTAGCATGACACAGAGAGCTGATAAGAAAGAACCCCCCAGAGTCCATGTTAAGAAGAAAAGGACAAAATACTTTGTGAGAAGGAAAATCACAGAACCATAGAATGGTTTGGGTTGGAAGGGACCTTAAAGATCACCAAGGACCACCCTCCTGCCATGGGTAGGGATTCCTTTCACTAGACCAGGTTGCTCAGAAAATGAATTATAAGCTATGAAATCTCAATGTGAGCTTTGGAAAGTTAGGATGTCAAAGTTTGAATAATTTTTTTATCCTTTTTTTTTTTTAAAGTTGTAATTTGTGAGCTGTAGAATAATAAATTCCAGCCCATGATCCAAGAACCCTTACATCAAAGTAACCATAATTTTAGTTGCTAGAATTTCTAACTTCAGTTAACATATTTTTGTCAAACATACACAGGCCAGTGATAGAAGCCAATTTTCACTCAAAATGGGTCTTAAGGGTATTTGAATAGTGAATTAAGGGTATTTGAATCTATTCATCTCTTTGTACTTTCAAAGAACAAAGGTTGATGTCTCTTGTTGTGAAGACAGGAACTTTATTCCCAAATATGGCTTTGAAATGTTCTGTGATTATTTTTTTTTCCCTGTTTTTCTGTTCTCTCGTTCAAACTTTGTTTCTTTCCCTTTTCATTTTAGGTAACAGAGATTTCACGTACTGATGGTTTCTCAGTCTCTTTTCTTGCCCTTAGAAAGATAATAGCAGTGTTAGCTGAATCCTCTAAGGCCTGTATTAGCACAAATAACAAAAACCCAACAACAGCAACCAAAAAAACCCTATATATGCATATGTATTTAATGGAGATAGAAGGTCCTTCACTCATAAAAACCTATTTAAACTCCATCTCTATGGCTGGTGGCTGAGCTGATCTGAGCTTAGAGTCCTCTTCTAAAATCATTATGCTGCAACAAAAAATCCCCAGAGCTAGACCATGTGCTCCTAAAGGCAGTAGATGCTTCATACTGGAATTGAGTGTATTATTGCCAGACCCTCCAACCATTAGAAACTGCTAACTTCAGTTTAAAAGAAATAAAATATTTGTGACCTTAAATGGGGCTACTCACATATAAATCAAAGCAAAGCTACTCACTTGTGCTACGTAACATAATAAATTGCATTTCCTCTTAGGAAGTAGCTTTATTGAAAATGGTAGCTCTTTTCTCAGAAGCTACTTCCAGGCACCTGTAATCTTAATGAGGTTTGTCCCTTTCAAAGAACAGTTGTACGTGCATGCCGGAATGCACACAACCTCTTCAGCCCAGGACTGATAAAAGCATCTGCATGCCATACCTCAAGCACATTAAAATTGTATAACTGGTTGGTTTATTTGTTTTAATAAGATGGGGCAAACGTGAATCACAGCGTACTTCTAACCTTTCATTCGAGTTGATGTTTTGATCATTTGGAGGAAGAGAAACAAAACAAAAGAAAGGGATGGCAAACAAATAGTGATGATTCATGTGATATTTGATAAGACAGCAATGGGAAGTCAAAAAAAAGCAAGCATATGTGGCAGATGGAAGGGATCTTAGTCAAGTGGTAACCCTTCTTCAAAAAAACTTAAAGGAAACAACTAATGGAGGAAATATATTTCTGTATGCTCTTCATGTATTTCATTCCAAATTGAGACACAAGAGGATTTATTTTCCACTGAAGATGGAAGATAAAAATGGAAGTCTAACTTTTTAATCATGGGAAAATAATTCATCATGAACTTGAGTCTTTTTCAGTTTGCCAAGTGTGAGACAAAAAGCCTAGCATTTGTAAAATTCAGTCATGGAATCAACCAAACATAACTTTTCATAGTATTCCTAATAAAGTGCAAAACAGTACACTGTCAGGGGAAATAATTCCACACAATGTCTAAGAGTTACTTAGGACTCTGAGGTTTTATAACAACACTGAGAAGGAGGGACAGAGGGATTTACACTGAGCTGACATTGTTACTGGCAGATCATGTATTGGGGAACACGGATGGATCCACTGCCATCTGCCCTAGCAGAGTACAGGAGATGCATGGAAACTGGCTCAACCATTAAGGCTTTGAAATTCAAGCAATTTGTTTTAAAAAAGTGCCCATCCAGTTTTTATGCAAAGATGGGTGATTTCACACTGCATGTTCATTAAACGCATGCAAATATGAAGTATGTAAACATATTTGGCCAAACACTATCCTAGTTTGCCCTTTGTGTAACACCAATAAATTAGTTTCAAATTTGCATATTGTTATTAATCATACACCTTTCATTTCTCTACTTAACATTCATGTACAAATATATTTGTGTTAATACTCAGTGCAAATATTCAGGAAACTGAGATGTCCATGTGTTTCTTTTTAAAATAGCAATTTATACATAGGAGATTTTAATTCTAATTTAAGACATAAAACTAAACCATGGATGTGTAAAAAAGAACATTTAAACACCTGTTTTCACAGTTGTTTTCAAATATTGAATTATCTTCTCTCAGTGATTTTACCATGTGTTTTAACCATTAATATATATTTCCATGACTCCCATGTTACTGTGGGAGTAAGCTAAAGGTCAGCAATCTGGTCTTTAGCAAACTAACAAAGCAGGGGAGTACCTGGATATGTCACCTTCTATTATTTAAAGACCATATAGAATGCATAAAACTGGCCATTTTGAGGACTGAAAAAACTGAACTAGTAAGGTGAGAAATTGTTTGAAAAAAATAGATTTTTTTTAAAAAAACACACTGTCTTTTCTTGTTGCTTTACAAACTTAGCACCCCTTTTTCTATTTGTATAAACAGAAGAACCCATATCCAAAAAAAAGGCAACAGAGCTGATTACTTACAAGCACAGAACCTGAGTCACTAAGGCATTGTACTGTGTCACTTCATATCGGTTAAAAAAAATTATAAACAACAACAACAGAGACACAAAACAGAACAAAACCCTTTCAGCTGAAGAATCATGTGGAAAAGTTATTAAAGGATGAAGTCACAGCTAAATACAGTCAGCTTGTGAGCTTCCACAGCTCATTGTGCTCAGTGCTGTTTGTATCACAGTGTGGATAATTTTGGTGCTGAACAATCTGTCCTGCATAAAACACTTTTAAGTTCTACAAAAAGGTCTGTTTTATTTGTTACTGTATTTCCAGAGATGTAACCAACTTTCTTTTTAATATCAGCAAGCAACCTTGCATCTGATAGTATAAAATTGATAAAGAATTGACTACTGGAATTTAGTCTCTGCCTGGCACCTTCTTTCCCTTTGTTTGGTTTTGGGGTTTTTTAGTAAAGTCAAGACGGAAACAGAATTTACTGCTCATCCCTTTAGTCTGATCAGTCTACTTTCACTTCTCTCCATTTTGCCTCCTTTTTTAGTGCCTTGCTCAAATGATCGCTTTTTTACACTAAACATCGTCATCAAAGTAATCTTACATACAAGATATCAATCATACAGTTACGCTTCAAACAGGCTTCAAAAATAATTACTTTCCTTTTCTGGAGAGAAAATGTGGTCATAAAATGAAATTGGAACAAAATACAGTAGATTGGTGTTTGTTGGAGGTTTCAGCAGTTTTTGCCGAATTACAGAAAATATCGATGCAAAGGTACATATAAGTCAGTATTTCTTTAAAACTACCCTCCATATACAAGCAGGACAGAAATGCCCACAAATCCTTTCCATCACTCAGCTAGAAGCTTATACAATAGGCAGGATACAGGTGTATACAACTATAGGTTCTGTAATAAAATATGAATAATAAAGATCTTTCATCCAATTCCAAAAAAGTAACAGGGGTCATGATTTTTTTGCCAGGAATAGTTGTGGCCATAGTTAGTACTTGCCAGCAACAGACAGTGTGATGTTAATTTCTTTCAGCAGATACAAATAATTTATGAACACAAGCTTTTCTAAAATTATCATTTCTAGAGCTTTACCTCCATTACTTTTCAAAACACAAGAAAAGACAGATCTAATACCTACTCCTACGCAGAGCACCTCTTCTGGTTCACAGAATCACAAACCTACCTCACCCTTCTCTCCCAGCCACATCTTTTCTAAACAAGTAATTTGAATTTCATGTTGCCCAAGTAACTAAAAGGCAGACTAGTGTTTTGTTGTTTTCAGATTAAACACCACAATTAATACAAGAGTATGTAACTGAGATGCCATTTGAACTGCTGCAAAGTTTA
>WAAE01014889.1:0-37075 GCA_013400495.1 Nicator chloris
CAGGTAAAATGATCCATCCACTGGAGATCTGAGTCTTCCTGTTTCCATCAACAGCTTGTGACTTTCAGTAGAGAAGAGCACGTGTTGGGGTATGGACATGCTATGGGTCCCTGATGAATATACACATGAGTTGACAGGTGCTAGGTTAGCTGTAAGTCTCTTGCAAGATGAAAAAACCTTTTTTTTTTTTTTTTCCCCCCTTGAGAAGCTGACATAAATACCTAGCGAATAAAAGAGGCACTAATCACTCTGAGCTGCTTCTAGAACAGTGATGCTGATAATTTTCTATGAACTGTATTTCTATTTAGCTCCCAAAATACAGCAATTAAATGAATTTTTGCAATTTTAAACACTGTTTTCTTTACTGATTGAAAGGCTAAGGAATTATCTTCCCGCCTAGAAAAATTTACTCTGCACCACTTAGTTGAGTCTAGTTACTGCACTAAAAGTACTGCCTTGTGAGGCTAGAGGTCCTACCTTGTTAGCAGCTTCAGGCCTTTGTGAATCAGCATTTTCACTCTACTTTCTTAGTGATGCGAGACCTAATCACAAAAGTCACTGGCACACCTGGAGCAGCATTTCTGGGAAAAGTGCTTTGGGTTTATTAAAAACTCTGTGGCTCTGTGACACCAATTGTCACCTTCCAATTATGCTATCATCCCTGATGCGAATGATGGATAAGGAAGCTCGATTTTCGGGAGGAGTAACTAGACTGCTTTGTGAGAAATTAAAATAGGGATGGAAAACCTATGAATCAGCAGAGGATATCACACATAACCCAGGAAATTGCTTCTACAGTCATGATGAAAACAAATGCTGATCTCTTAAAAAGAAAACTATACACAGAAGAAGTAATAGCCAGCCTAAGTAATTTAGGGGTTTTTACCATAATTAGGATCTTAGGTTTTTAGGAGAGACCTATTACCTGGATGTCAGAAAATAATCTGACACTTATTTTGAAAAGATTTATCCTAAAACAATACACTTACCATGCCTCCTTCTCTGTTGACTTCGAGTAGAAAAGGCTGTCTACGTTCAGGAGCCAAGTGGCTAAAGAGTGCTATAATCACTTGACTTGCAGAAACAATGTAGCTTTTTCACTTAACACTGCTTGGGGATACACATACTCTGCAAATTTGATTCTTTGTAATATTTACTGAGAAACAGAACACTTGCTTTTCAACACACAAAATGTACATGAGACATTTTACGTAGTAATCTGGCACGCACAAATCACTCCTTTGAAAACACATTTGTCGTTACTAATCTTGCTCCTGAGCCTCTTTCACACTGAAATAATCACTATCACTCCTGATTTACAATGGTGTTGGTAAGGAATTAATCTCACTTTATTATTTCTGTTATATTACAGTAAGTGAAAAAATCACACTGGCTTGAAATCATGGAACCATGGAATCACAGAAATTCTGCCACCAAGTTTATTAGAATTGGATTTCATCCAATATGCTATTAAACCTGTAAGCATAAATCACAATCACAATTGCTGAATTATATTTGACAGCAATTTAGAATTCTTTATTCCATTTACTACATATACAGTCCAATATAATTCTCATGAACATCAGCGAGCATTTTGAAGGCACAGCAATGGCACTGGCTTTTCACCTAGACTAACTGTTCCCAGACTGCCAGATGAGTCCCACTAGGAAGTGGCAAGCTCTTTAAAAGTGGACTGCATCAGACAAAACCAGGTGAGTACTTCTCTGAAGAAACAGGAACAGTGCTTCTGTTGTCAAACCTCTTCTTTTGTACCATGTGCATACCATGGCATGGATATGCCATTGTGGCTGACTTCACTCAAGTGGAGCATGACTCCTCCTCACGCATATGATCTGGTGACCTGAGCTGTTGCTGCTGCCACAAGAGTATTCAAACACAACCCTCCAGTCACTGAGGGACCTGGACAACAGAATTCAGGCATCCCAGACCTACATGGAAAGGTGACAGTTGCAAGATTTCCACCTTCTAATATGGTTATTTAATGAAAGGCGAAAAAGAAACATTTAACCAATTCATTTTTCTGTTGTTCCTTTGCATTTTGGTAACTATCTCAGTTATTGTCTATTGATTCCAATATGCACCTGCTTTACTTGAATCAATAACAACATTCCATTTCCTTCTGTTGAAGTAGGGCTGGGACATAAAGAGTACTACTGAATTGCACATTTGAGCACTGCTTGCAATGCAAAATACATATAAGAAATGTTACTCTTATATGAGTTCAGGGCCCCCATAAAACATACCAAAGTAAAGAAATGAAAAACCTCTGAAGATCAAGTAAGGTTGGAGTGTTGGGAATTCCATGGCTTGGCTACACCGGTTATCCTTATTTTCAGCAAAGGAACAATCTCCAAAACCAAAATGAACTTTTGAACCTTTACCCAGTGTTTGCTAAAAGCCTGGAGCTGTGTTGAAAATCTGACAGCCTAAACTGTGTGAGTCATGACTGTGAAAACCTGTTAAACATGTAGAAGATGGGCTGAAGAAAAGGCAGAGCACCCATACTCCTGCATCTTTGTCTGTAAATGAAAGAGGGGGTGTATAGTCCTTAATCTAAACTCAGGCTGAGATGTCATCATGCTGCCCTCTTTGCAGGTGGTCTTGTGTAACTTCCCATCCAGCAAGCCAACCAAATACCCTCCCTTCAATTTACAGATTACCTCAGTGGAGGTGAAAAAACATTTTTGACACTTGCACGAGGTCATGCTGTAACTCTCTCAGAAAGTATCAGGGATTCTGTACTTGTTGATCTGTATCTGACGGCTGGGCTCTTTCAAGTGCTAAATCAAGTAGGTGGGGAATCATATGAGTGCACTGAACTTCCTGTTACCTTTGATGAGCAATTCTCTCTCTGAACACCTCAGAAATTCAGATGGAACTTAAAAGTTGCTCAGTTATGTGACGTCATGTACCCTTCAAAGGCCAAACAAAATGGATGGGAGGAAAATAGAGCCACTACACTTGTCTCCAGTAATCAGTACTCAACCTGGCATGGGACCAATACACTACAGAAAACATAGAGTGCTGGGAAATCTGAACGAGAGAAGTAACAGAAGCACATAAGAGGACAGGAAAACGTCAAATATAAGGTGTAACACTCTGTAGAGATTGTAGACTGTATCTTGTATTTTTGAAAAGGGTCATTATTGTGGCCTGGTAAGAGAATACCTGCTAACAGCAATTTGCTTTCTCGAGTGCCCGAGAGCACTGCCAGTGGCAGAGGCTCCCTTCTCCGTGCGGGCCGGGAACACTCGGTGTGCCCGGGGTGGGCGCGTGTGCCAGCTTACAGCTGCCCTCATGAGCTCGCCGCTGCTGGCGCGGCCCGGGGGCGCCGGACGGCGCGGGCGCTGGGGTGGGGACTGCTTTTTTGGTAAAGCTGGGTGCCAGCAGCGGGTAGGCGGAAGGCAGCAGCCGCCAGCCTCTCGGCTGCCCTGGCCCCAGCTCACCCTGCCCGGGGCGCGGAGCGGGCGGAGGCGCGGGCTGCGGGAGGGCGCGGCCGGCGGGCGCGCACACAATGGCCGTGCCGGGAGCCGCCCGCAGAGCAGAGCTGGGCGGGTNAGGGAATTCCCCGCCTCGCCCGGGGTCAGCTTGCGGAGATGTCCGAGGGGGGCTCCTGCCCGAGGCCCGGCGGCACGTCCCGGTTGACAGGGCAACGGAGCCACTGAGGAATGCGGCGGGCGGGCGGCTGGGCTCCGGTGGCCGCCACGGCAGCTGGGCGGCCGCCGCTGCCGGGGAAGGGGCGGGGGCGCGGGGCGCCGCTTTCTTCTCCCGGCGCTTGGGCAGAGGCAGGGGAGGTGCCCTTCGGCCCGCGGGTGCCGCTTCCTTCTCGGATGAGGAGGGTGGGGAGCGCCCCTGGCGCCGGGAGAGACCGCGGGCAGGGGCGTTCACCTCCGGGGTTCTCCGCAGGGCGCGCAGCCGAGCGCGGGGCGGCTCCGGAGCGCTGGTGATGAGGGCGCCGAGCAGGGGCTGAAGCCGGCGGCGGGCGGCGACCATGACGGTGTTCCGGCAGGAGAACCTGGAGGAGCACTACGAGACGGGCGAGGACCTTGGCAGGTGGGTGCGGGCGAATGGAGCTGTGGCCGCTGAGCGCGGCGGGGCAAGGAGCGAGGGCAGGCTCGTACCCGCTTTGCCTTTCCACCATGTCTGAGGTGCCCGAAGAGGGAAAAGGGAGTTGGATTTGAAGTTACCGCGTCTTTGCCTTTTTAATACGGGTCTGATGAGATTTTCGGACAGGGACAGTTCCTAAGTGGTAGCTGCTCGGCTTGTCGCCCTCCCGGGTGCTGTGCGGCGAGTAGGGGCGAACCTGCTGCCGGCGACGCAGCTGTGGCAGTGCGAGGCTCGCTGCTGCTCGCCGGGCGGGGAACTGGAAACGGGCTGCGCTTGAAGGAGAGAAGTTTGCATTGTTCATAGTGTGAAGGACTACGTTTGTATTGCGTGTTGGATTTTTCTTTAAGAACGTGATTAAAGAAGTGGGAGAAGCTCTGTGTTCCGTCGATACTGTTGTGGTGAAGATCACTGGGCATCGCTGTTGGAGCTGGAAGTCAGATTAAGGGATGTGAGCAGAGTGCTGCAGATGCAGAGCTGCCTACTTGAGCCTCGATTCTTGAATGCTATGTAGTTGTGAGCTCCTCTGACCTCACACTATTAGTCATGCCTTCTTTTTTCAATGTTTTCCATGTTTTAAGACTGTTGAAACACTGAATTGTGTTACATGAGAGTCCTTGTCGTGTTCCTTCCCCATTCTTTAAGGAGGAATCCAGTGGCATTCTAGCAAAACAGCATGGCAGAATCCTCTTCTAGTGTTCATCTAGGTGATTTCAAAGCATAGGGTCAGTGTTCAATTAACACAGGGCATTCAGTATACGTGAAGCAGATGCCCCCATATCTACCTCTATGTACCTTTCCAGTGAAGGGTCCAGTCACAGCAAATGTGAACAAATTACTTGAATAGGGAAGAACTTAGAAATATTTCATTATTTCTTAAAAATAAATAAAAACAAAACCCCAAACAACAACCAACCAAACAAAAACCCCTCATCTAAACAACCGCTAACCAACCAAGAAGCCCCTCACATTAAGAAAGTTAATTGCAATGTACTTCTGATAAACTTTATATACAAGTTTGTTGATGTGACTTTGACGATAAATATGTATTTTATTTCCACACAGTGTTCTGGGTTGGCATTTTCATATGTCTAGAGTAATATTCTGTGTTAGACTGTGAAGTAGTATTAACTTGCTGGATAACTTGATAGGAAGATGTGTTATCATGCTAAAGCATAAGTTTCGATTTTGTGGTCTAAACAATTATTTTGGCACCTAAAATTGTTCTATTTGATTTCCAGTTTTTTTGACAAGGACATACAGTATTCCAAAATTCAGGTTTAGGTTTCTGAACTCTTAAAAATAAAACTACTGTTGTGCTCACAGGTACTGATAAATAGTTGACTTTATGAAAGAAAATAAAGACACACATATATTGTGGGGGTTTTAAGGTTCTTCAGGGTGAAGATAATGTCAATATTCAAATTTAGGTGTTAAGGTTTATGTAATTTCTCCTGTATTTTTTTTAAGAGGAAGTATCAGCGCAATGTTTGGTTGCTAATACATATTTATGAAACAGAACAATTGCCCTTAGGCCACTTACATAAGAAATGTTTAAATACATGGAGTTTTTTATTCAAATAAATGTTCTTTAGAAGTCACAAGCTCCAGAACGCAATGAAGAACAGGCATTTTGTTTTTACAGTATGGGAAGTACAAACGCTGAAAACGTTAGGTAGTAAAAGAACAACCAAAAAAAACAGAACAAATGGAGGGTTTCAAATTGGTAGTGTTAGGTAATGCTGTTCAGTTTAAAAATGGTATATTCATTTGATAATTTACCAACAGGGTATTACAACGCTGGGGGTTTTATCCATCCTAGTGCTATAGAAGCTTGGCAGACAGTCTAAACCTATAATATTTTATGAATTTTAAAGAATGTTAAAATCTAGTCTAGTTTTCACTTGAAAAAGAGCAAAGAAACCTACGAACCTCATCAATTTCATCTACATATGTGAGAAAATACCAGTGGATAGTAAAACATTGTGAAATGTTTTTTCATTTCACAGGAGGCTTTTACTTTAAAAATGGCTTTTGCTTTCAAAATGGAATATAGTTATATAAAAGGGCCAAAGCTTTCACTTCAGTATCATTTTAAGAAGCCAGGATTATTCCAGTGCAAAATGATGGCATAAAAACCATAAGAGTAAGCAAACTTCAGGGTAATTGTTGTATGGTTTATTTCAGTGATGTTTTTAACTTATTTTTGAACTGAAGTTTCTAGGGTTGCACAAAATACTTTTTTGTAAATCTGTCACTTTCCATTCCTCGTTTACCCCTTAGCAGATTTCTGACTATTAGGTTTGCTTATAAATGTAGTTACCCTGAGGCTCAAAACTCAAAAAACAGTGAATATTAAAAACACCTTTGACTTTAAAATTTCCTGTATTCATTTGGGAACCCAAATTGTGAATTAATACTTCAACTAAGCAATGATGAAAGGTTCCATTTTGCAAAATCAGCTGATTTTTCCTCTTCTCTTGGAAGAACGCTTTTATTTCCTCTTACTTAGCTGTAGGCATGAAGCAAAAAAGGTGAATAAATTAAAAGGTGAGTTTTTATTGACAGACTTGTTTGAATGAAAAGACCCATAAGTTCCTAAGACAACCTTTTGAAGGAGCTCACTGAATCTTAATTTTAATAATCTTGATTTTAATAATCTACACTGTTTTCCCTTGTAAATTATTTAAGTCTTTGTTACATTATAATAGTTCTGACAGTAACTAGAATGAAGAATCATTTGAATAAGAAAAGTGTGTTGAAGAAAGCAAATGGGCTGTGTAAATTAAATTTTTGATAGAAAGTAATAAAGGAGGTTTAAGTATTACTTAGCATAAAACCTAGGGTTGTTGGAAATAAGAAAGGATGACAGTGTGCCTGGGCTAAAAAACCCACGTTCTCTAGTTTTCTAGTATTTTACCATGCTTTTGCAGGAAAAGTAATAAACAATCATAGTCCTGTTACCAAAATGTCTGAGTTTTCTTCTGGTCTTTAGTTCATTTTCATTTATTCCTGGGGAGAATAAGAAAAAAGAAATTGGGGGTTGTGAATACTGGTAGAATCACCCTTACTTATTTTTCTTGCCCATACGTGATTTCTCCTGACAAGTTCATGGCTGTTCAAGTTGGTTTGTCTTAAGCTTTTGTACCAGCGCAGTCTTGGGAGACTTATGGATCTAATGCTACCTTTGGAACATACAAAAAATTGCTCTTGATTAATGTATGGTGGGTTGCATGCACTTTTTTTGTTTTCCATCTTACAAATATGAAATGACACGTTACTTGTTCACATGCAGGCTACCTACAGACATATTACATAATCATCTAAGCATAAAGTTTCAAGAGGTGGTAAACATTATCATGGAGGAGCAACAAATTTGCTAAAAAACAGTTTTGTCATTTTAATTCTGCCTGCAGTTGCAGGTGGTGTGATTGTGCATTTTAAATACCCTGCTGCAGTGCTTTTCCTTCAGTCTGCCCAATAGTCAGGAATTCAAGTTCAGCAGTATTAAAAACCTCACTATGGTGAGCAAGCAGGTAAAGACCTTCAAAGTACACTGACCTTTTCAAGGTGTGTTTTTACTTCCCATGACTGGCCTTGCTTGGGAATTCATACAATATTGTGAGCAATGTGATGTTGTTTAAATAGTTCTAGGGAGAGCAATCCAAAGCTGTGTTATAAATACATACTGCGTCTGTGTGAGTTCCTGATCATGTAGACAGCTCCTTTTTCCTTCAACCCCAACACCCACCTTTGGTATTTTTGGTTGTTTTATTTTCCTTCAAGCTTTCACATGCTTTCTAAAAGAGGCGCAGAGTGTTAAGGTAAAGTTTTGGAATTGAAGAATGATACTGTCATTGCACTGTGGTTTGTAAGTTTTCGATTCTTGTTGATCCAGAAAGCAGGAAGAGGTATCTAAGAGTTTTGAATGTGAGGCTTGTTTCGACCTGTTGGACTCATTAGGGAAACACTTGTAACTTGTCCAAGGAAAGCTACAGTGGTTCTTGCCAGTTTTGGAGGCTGCTCTGACTGATAGCTAAGCAGAGATGCTAAGAGCAAAAAGCAGCAACTTAACCCTGCTACCTAATGTACCTAATGGCTTTATCAGTTGTGAGAGAAAAATGCCTAGGATAACCTGCTGAAGATCTTGATGAGAGAGAAGAGAGAGCTGTGCAAATATGTATTTACATGCTGTAAAATGTTCCTCTACCTTTCAGAGCTGAGTGAAAAAGGATTAATTTTTTTTATTTTCCCATGGAAAATGATTTCCATTGTAAACAGGGATTATGTAGGCTGAATATACAAATATATATATATGTGCATGAATATATGTGGTTTTGATTATTCAGATACTGGGTTTTGGTAGCACTGCCTTTTACAGCTGAGGAAGGCTGCCTGTCATCTGTCCAAACAGTGTTAACTGCAGCTACGTTGCACTTCTGTATTGGGAGGAAAGTAAAAGCACTGAAAAGACCCCAGACAAACCAACTTGAATGGTGACCAGAATTTGACCTTTGTGGCACTTTTCAGGCTTGACAACCTAAGTTAATCTTGCTAACTAGCCCATGTATTGAAATTGTGTCAGTATTGTCAGGCTCTGTTGTGAGATTTATAGGATGTGAAATGCATTTCAGGTGATACTTCCTTTCAAAACTGTCACATTTAAAACCCATGACAGCCATCTTTAATAATCTTATAGCATAACATTTTTTTCTATGAGTTATCAGAAAGTCATATGAAGGAGGGGAAGGAGCAATGTCAAAGATGGTTTCATAAGGCTAAAACTGTTGCATGTGAACTACAAAAATTTTAACTGTGGTATGTTGAAATTTCCAGTTTCTGTTTCCTTGTGTTTTCTTGCTGTAAGCTCATCAAGCTCATCTCCATTGCTCCATTATAAGGCATGTGTTAACCTTCCTTCTCATGCAGCAGTGAAGTGGTTACACTGAAGGTGCAGACCTCGAGGTGCCATTTCCTGTGGTTTTCGTACAGGCATGGTGATAAATACTGCAAGAGTATAATTCACTGTTTTTATAACTACTTTGTTCAGATTTTAGGAGTCCATGATAATTAATTAAATTGAGTGGACTATATGAGCTTTTCAGGGGAAAGGACCTCAGAAGGAACTCTGAAACTGTTGATGACAAAGCCCCTGTTTGACAAGGAAATTTGGTTGATTGGTGTTTTTATTTGAAGAATTGAAGGTTGTTTAATTCAAATTACATCAAATAAGCCTTTCTGTGCTGTTTGTCAACCATTAACATGTTTTATCAACCCTTGGAGGAGAAGTTAATTGTTCCATGCTTGTCTGTAAATCCTGGCTTTGGTGGTTGCATGGATACTTAAAAGGAAGGTTTCTTAACTGGAAAGCATGGTTGCAAAAATTACGCATCTGAAGTCACTTTGCCTCCCAGACATGCCTCAAAATGTTTCCTTTTCACAAATGCACAATAACCTCGAAGCTGCTGATTGCGCAGGCTGCAAGAGCTGTCATCATACAGTGCCACTGCTGACAATTGCTGCCGTATAAAATGTGCTGAGAGGTTTGCTTCATGAAAAGCACAAGAAGTGCTGGTGATTTTTTGGGTAAAACTTGGTCCTGCTTACTTTATTTCTCTCTCTGGAGAGGAATAATGACTGCTTTGTATGTCTTTTAAAATACAGTGTAATAAAACCTAGAGCTTGCTGATTATTCTGTGCTTTCAGTTTAAATGTACAAATCTTTGTAAATCTAAACCCATCAGGAAGCAGATAAAAATGCTTGTCTGATTTTTCTTCTAGCCAGGCTCAGTGAGGCATGATCAGTACCAGAGCAGGCATGTTAGGGGTGTGCTGCAACTTCAATCAGTCTTTCTAGCTTTCCAGATTAGTCCCTCTGTGTTCGTGGGGGTTTTGGGGTGTTTGGTTTTTTTCCTCCCCATTTTGTCTCTTTACAGATGTTTGAGTATGTCAGTTTCTGTGCTGGAATTAAGTGTACTGAACAGAAGTTGGCCCATTTAGCATAAAAAGGGGAGGCTGACACTGCTGTTTCATGAGAGCTTTGTTCAAAGCTCAGGCTGCAGTGTTAGTGGTTGAAAGGATCAGTATCTCTTTCCTATGCCATGTGTTTCTCTGTAGGTTGTTTTGTTTCAGGTTTGTTTTGTTGGTTTTTTTTGGTTTTTTTATGTAATGCTGCTGTCAAAGGGGAAAAATACCACACCTTATATCTAATTTATGGCAGGTGTACACTCTCAGATCAGCTGAAAGCATTGTGAAATCTCAGCCTGCATGTATTTGTAATTGCCTCCATAAATCTACTTCAAGTTAAATATGCAGGAGGGACAGAGATAAAGAGTCACTTTACTATAAAGACAGAAGAGCATAAACTGACAACAAAGAAGGTTAAGCTGGAAATTAGGAGTGCTATGGGAGGTGCAGTAGTAATTGGAGTAATCTTCATGAATGGTTGTTGCAGTTAGTCAGAGGTATTCAAAGCTGTGCCAGTTTTTGGAGGAAATTGTGTGTTTCTCGTGACATCTTGCCTTAATATCCAGGTATCTTTCTGTTTTTAACTGATTTGGTTAGAAAATCTGTGCAACTTGTTGATACAATTTTATATTCTGAAGAAATTACGCCAGTTAAAGCAGTGGCTCAGCAGCTTGTTTCCTGGATGGTATTGACTTTGTAGGAGCTCTGTCTCAAATAAAACTGTTGTTTCTCAAACTGTGTTTTGTCCCCCTTGCAGGAAGATAGGTGACACAAAGGAGGATTATCCGCTAAACCTGAACAGCATTCTTTGAGTAGCCATGCAGTATAATAGGTCATACTTAACTATGGTGAGTTTGTGGCTGAGATGGGTGAAGCTGAGAAAAGTGTAGACAAAGCTTAGAGATCTTCAAGCCTTTACTATTTTGTTGCTTGTCTACCTTATGCAGTGAATTTTGACATAATGTGAAATTTTGCAGAGCGAGGTGCAAAGACCAGTGCCAAGGAGTCTAATATAGGTGATGTTGCTAAACTCTGAGATCTTGTCTAGGAGATGATACAGGAAGAGTGGAGCCTGCACGTTTTGGTCTGTTTTTGGGTGACATTCCTGTTGGTTTTGGTGCAGTTATTGAACAGACTAATGACAGAGATGAATTGTAGGGGCACGTATCTCTCCATGTTCTTGCAAACCTTGCTACATCCTCCTTCATATGTTACTTGCAGGTCTTGTCCCTGCATTTCAAAGAGGTTGCTTCTGTCCTCTTCTAAAATGAAGAAGAGATGCTAAGCTAAGGTGGTGAAGCTGTGAGATGAAGCTTCTTGAGAAAGAAGAGTTAAGACTTCAGTACATTTAGCCATGTACCACTATGCTTGCAGTGGTATGATATTATTAATACACTGGAAAAAATTTAAATGGTTGGTGAAACAAAGAAATTTTAGAAACTATATTTACATTTACAGTTTTCACAGATGGTTCTGCAGGCTGGAATTAAAAGGTTTCTTGCCTTAAGGAGAATGACCTTACAGGACCTGTTGAAACGAGACCAGGATGAACAGGGAATCTCAATTGTATCAAGACTGACCTTGTAAAATTAAAAGAAAGAATTGCATTATACTATTCTGGAAGAGGAGAAGACTGATAAGGATACAGTCGTTGATATTTTGGGTCAGTTTTAACACTGTCTTTCAAAGTTTCCAGGCATATTTTAGTCCTTGAGGATGTTGTCCTGTTGTATTAAAAGCATAGTATTATTAGCATGTTGGAGTTTTGTGGGTTTTTATGGTTGTGGGACACACTGGTGTTGGAGGGGATATCTTGTAATAGGTACTTTTCACCCAGTCCTGGAATAGCTCACGTGGTTTACAGCAGCGCTGTAAAACACTTCACTGAGCAATCCACATGGTGGTCTTCAGCCTTATTCTCTTGGTTTGAGAAGTTTAATTTCCTTCCCCTTATTCCTTCCTGTTTGTGCAAGCTGATGTGCCAAACCATTTCTGCTTCCAGAGGCAGTGGTGTTGAGGGGGAAGCATTGTTGCGTGGCTGTCCAGACCACGCAGATGCCTTGAACAGCAGCAGCAGGGACCCTGGTGTGCCACTCTACTAGAGCAAGTCTTCCCCAGAGCCATCTTGCGGGTGCAAGTCTCTGTTTGTTAGGGAGCTCAGATCGTCTTCCCTGTATTTGACAGAAAGAAAAATACCTTACTGGGCAGTCATGAGCTTATGGGGATCCATAAGCCTTATCCAAGCTGGGGATTTTATAGTCAGCATGAAGTATAACTGTCTTTACATAGTGATTGAAGTTATAGTTAGAGATCTTTTTTCTCTGAATTATGCAGAGGAGTGAGGTTTTGGAAGGGGTAAAAATTACTTGGGGCAATAGCATTTGTCTGTGCACTGCTTGCCTAAACAGGATGCTAAGATCCCATAACTGAACCAGTGTAGCAGAAATATTTTATTTCCATTATGTCTTTATTTGTGAGTAATTATTGGTATACTTCTAAGTTTTCACAAGTTACTTGGAGTACTGCTTTCTGCCTGGTATTTAAATTGGCTTCTGGGTTCTTGTACATTTCCACGGTCTTCTCTCAAGTGTCAGTGGTTGTTCTAGCTTTGAGGTATTGGCTAGGTGTGCCTGTAGAAGTATGCACTTAGACTACCTGCTTTCATGCCATGGGAACTGATAGCAGAGGGATATTTTACCCAGATCACAGTCTGTTGCACCTGTAGTGTTCTGAAGTTGTTAACACTTCCTGGACAGAGAAAGGCTGTTCATTTTCTGGAAACTGGGGACTTTTAACTGTTTTGCGCTTATAGAGAAGTGGTGTGGAGACTCTCATCTCTTCTCTCCTGTTCTTTCTGTTTGCTGAAGTTTTTAGAGAAGAGGATTGAACTTCACTGCTGATATGGTATTTTGTAATCCTGTATTTCTAAAGGAGACTAAGAAAGTCAATGCATAAAGCTTCAAATCATGTGTATCCTTTGTGGTGTCTGTTACTTGGCATTGTGCTTACTTTGCCTAGCTATGTAGGTATAACTGAATACAGCTAACTTCTATGTTAACTGATAATGTTTTATTCTGACATATTTTACAATTAAGTTATTCTGCCAGGTTAAATCATTCTGCCAGGTTTAATTGACAAGGTGTGGGATTTTCCCCCTTGTGTTGGTTTGGCACAGCCTGGTTTTTGGCAGCAGGTGGGCCACAGAGGTGGCTTCTGTGAGAAGCTGCCAGAAGTTTCCACCATGTCCAGCAGAGCCAATCCCTGATGGCTCTGAAGATGGACATGCTGCTGGCCAAAGCTGGGCCAATTAGAGATGGTCGTACTGCCCCTCTGATAACATATTTAAGAAGAAAATCAAACAAAAGTGGGGCACAGGTTTTTGTTTGTTTGTTTGTTTCTTTGTTTTCTCTAGCCAGAGGAGGAGGTGAGAACATGTGAGGGAAACAACGTGGAGACACCAAGGTCAGTGGAGAAGGAGGGGCAGGGGGTGCTCCAGGTGCCAGAGCTGAGATTCCTCTGCAGGCCATGGTGAGGCCATGGTGCAGCAGCTGTGCCCTTGCAGCCTGTGGGGATCCACGGGGGATGCAGAGATCCACCCACAGCCCTTGGGGATCCATGGGGGATGCAGAGATCCACCCACAGCCCATGGGGATCCATGGGGGATGCAGAGATCCCCCCACAGCCCGTGGGGATCCATGGGGGATGCAGAGATCCACCCACAGCCCGTGAGGGAGGTGTCAATGCTGGAGCAGGTGGATGCCTGGAGGAGGCTGTGATCCAATGGGAGACCTGGTGGAGAGAGAGGAGAACCTTGCTTCCAGGCTGGAGCAGCCTGTCCTTGGAGGGCTGCACCCCATGGAAGAGAGACCCACGCCAGAGCAGTTTTGGGAGGACTGTGTGCCCAGGGGAGGGACTCACACTGCAGCAGTTTTGGCAGGACTGCTGCTCATGGGAGTAGACCCACACTGGAGAATTTCACAGAGAACTGTCTCCTGTGGGAGGGACCCCACGGTCTCACAGGGGAAGGACTCCTTTCCAGGAGCAGCAGAAGAAAATCTGAGTGATGAACTGACCCAAACCCCCATGCCCTGTCTCCTGATGCTGTTGGTGGGAAGGAGGGAGGGGTGGTTGGGGGAAAAAGGTGTTTTAAGGTCTTATATGACTTCTCATTATCCTCCTCTGATTTTATTAGTAATAAATTCACTTTGTACCTTTAAGTTGAGCCTGTTTTGCCCTTGGGAGTGTTTTCTCATGGTTCTTATGTCAACTGATGAAGCTTTTGTTAATTTTTTTCTCTCCTCTGCCCAACTGTGGCAGGGGAGGATGAGTGAGTGACTTTCATGGGTTCCTGGTGTTTGACCAGTGTCAAACCATGACACCCCTTTGTCCACAGGGGAAAATACTACTAGTGTGTGTCTTACTTGGGTCCTAGAACTTTGAGGCCAAGAACTCAACATTGAGTAACTCCGTCAGCAAGGCTGGCAGTTTATTATTCTATAAGGAAAAAAAAGTACATGAAAGCCTTGAATGGTAACAAATTTTATCTTTTGATACATCTCTTCTTGCTGACTTGGACTCCTTTGTTGGGACACTTGGCTCCTGTTACCTTTAAGGAAGGTGATAGAGATGTAGTCCTAGAGATAGATATTTCAACTTGTCTCCTTCAGCTTTCTCTTTCTTTCAGGGATATATTTTTGTTTGCTTTGGTTTTGTGTGTATTTGTTTTTGTTTTGTTGTGGTTTTTATTCCTTGCAAACACAGACTTCAAACATTTTGGTATGGGAGTGTTGATTTTGTTGGTGTATTATCTGTCTGGCAATATTTTCTTATCTCCATGAGCAGGGCCATCTGCATAGAATTGCCATTGATTCCCTGGGAAAGGAAAGCACGTCAGGGAATGGCTCAGTTCCTTATGTCTCATCTTTTCTCATGGCTTTTTATTTGAAAGGGCCTTCTGATACTATTTACTTCACACTCTTGCCTGAAAGGAGGATATCTCTTTTCCTAGTTTTGCTGCCAGTTCTAACATTAGCTGAAGAACAAACCATTCCAGATTCTATCTTGCAAAGCTGGTCTACTTCTGCTGCCTCTTTTGTTCCTCTGTAAAGAAACCTTTACACTACTGCTCCTCCTAAGGGTGTGTTAGTTCCTGGTCAGTGCTGCTCTGCCTGCCTGCGAGCCCACTGGGGGTGGCAAAGCTAGCCTAGTGCAGGGGTTAGAGGATGGGATGGTCCTGTTCCTCACCCACAGAGCAGCATTCTCCTGTGCTAGCACTGGCACCATCATGAGCGCAGCCTGGAAGCGGGATGGAGCTCCCTGAACTGGGTCAGCATGGGCATGCCAGACAAGGATCAGTGCCAGCCGCCAGCACAGCGTAGGAATGCAGGGCCCGTGGGATGGGGAAGCCTCTGTTTGTGACAGGTACTGGCTCAGCCTACTAAACCACTCTGAAAAGCCTGCACCAAGTGTGCTCTGCATCAGTGCTGTGCAGATCTGGCCAGCTAAGACCGTGTGGAACAGCTGCTCTGAACTGGGAAGCAAAACCTGACTGTGATTAACACTGGACAATGAGACTGGTGACAGCACAGTCTGAGTATGCTTTCCTGTGGCAGCAGCCATAGGGTAGCCAGACAAGCCCTCCTTTGCACAGGGGTCAGAGGAGACAACTTGGAATATATATGTATATTTATATATATATTGTTTTTAGATGTTCTAAATTCTGAAGTGCCCAAGCTTGTCTGCGAGAGTGAATATCTGTGGAAAAAAAAAAGCTGAAAATAAAATAAAAATAAAGCTGTGAAAATAAAAGCTGAAGATCTGGAGAAGCAGACAATTACTTGGCTGTAAATAGTGGCTCATAAAACCATTATGTATATGGAAGTTGCTAAGGCACTTAGGATGAGAGCGTTGTGTTTGTGACACAAACTGCTTTGTAATGCCATATCATTTTCAAAAGCTGTTTTTAAGTCATGGAAAAGCAGTATTTTCATTACTGCCTTAAGTGATGTGTTTATAGCTCAGTGAGTTTCTTACATATTTCGCTAACATCAAGTTAATAATTGGAGGAGAAAATCCAGAATTTTTCTACACAAAGAATTACACCACCATCTTCTGTGGAGCATAAGGAGGTTGTTTCTCCTTATGCGCTAATACTAAAAAGTTAGTAATACACCTGTGGATTTTAGTGATTTTTCATACCTGGTAGAAGTAGAAAGTTACCAAACTTTAAATCCTTTCTACAACTTTAATTTGTATAATTTCTAGAGAAAGCTGAGTCATAACCTGCTTGGGGCTTTGCAGTCTATCCTCACTTCTACTCTTAGTGATTAGATTTCATTCTTTTTCTAGGAAGTGTTTGAATGATCCATACTCTATGCCTGTATTAAATCGTTTTTTTCAAGTGTACTGAAAAACCATTTTCTTGTATTAGCATTGTTTAATGTGTTTAACAGGTGCAGCTGTGCTGTAAAGGTGATGAATTTCTGTGTTTTTATTTGTGGCCATTCAACATAGATACCTTCCAGAGTCAAAATCTCCGTAGGAATGCTGCTTATAGGCACAGTGTTATTGCTCAGCAAGATGATAGATCATACACTACTAAACAGTGAATTCTTGAAAAGGTGAAATGAAGAAAGGCTGTTCATTGTGGCAAAAGAGTGGATCACATAAGTGAGGTCTGATCACTAGACTTTTCTTCCCCAGGCTGAAGGACAAACACCCACTCAGGCGTGCTTCAAAACGCATTGCTGAAAAGAGATGCGCAGAACTCAAAACACAAATTATGAAATAGCAGCAACAACAGTCTTTGGCATTACCAAAATCAAGTATTTGTTCTGCTCATGTGTTTTAATATTCACACCAGTCTCCTGGTTTAAGATTTTGTGAGCTAGTGATAACTGAGCTTTTAGATCAGTTCCAAGTCAGACTTATGTCATGTGTGTCTTTAAACATTTAGCTAGATTAACTTATGATTTAATGTTAATTGCTGAGTTGGGTTACAAATTTCATGAAAAGTCCAAAAGAAGGGAAAAATGAAGTATTAAATGACAATACAAGCATTAAGACTCTGCTTAAGTTCTTGCAAGGTATATTGCATTCTGTATTTGTATAACAATGCTTAGGCACTGATTCTTAAAGTAGCTGTATGTGTACATGTACTTTTTAATACCATGAATGGCAATTACTTGAAAATCTGTGGCTTTTTTTTTTGCATCATCTCCCTTTTCTTTCTTTTTTTTTTTTTTTTTTGGCATTTGCTGGTATGTTATAGATGTAGTTATTACTTCAACTGCTTACAACTGCGAGTACTCCACTTGTCATAGTATAAGATGATTTTTGAAAAGGCTTTAGCGCAGATGTACATATATTCAGACCAAATGGGTTTCTACAAGCTCCAGCTCCAGCATCATTAATAGGAAATGGCTGACATTGAGCTGCCTTGGGAGTTTTACAGCCATACGCATTCCTCCCTCTTATACATTAAATACCACTACATTTTGACGTGGACTTCACATCGGTATTTTAAACTCCTTTGTCTATTACTTTGGTCAGAAGTATTTTCTCTAGTACTGTCTAGCTCTTTGCATTCTGTAGTTTGGTAATTACTTAAGTATTTTGCTAAGGCATTTGAGGCATAGGAACATCTCCCATTTTCACTTTGTGTTGTTTTTACCATCCCCAAGTTTTACCCAGAATCAGTTATGTGTGTTTAGACTGAGTTCACTCTCATACAGGTTGTGTTCATTTTACATTTGTTAAGTCACCACATTCAGTGAACTATTATTGTTCCCACTGTAACTGCAAAGGAGCAGCTCCAAATTCCTCTAGAATAGGTCAATACTTTTTGCCTTTTAGCAGTGTGTCAAGGATGAGTGACTCAGAAGTGTCCCTTGAGAGAGAACCACAGAATACCAAGAGTCACTCAGTCTAACACTACATTTCTTTTTATGAGAGACAGTGTGGGTGTGAAAGTGTGGTGTAGCACCGCTTTTGTCTGTATACTAGAAAGCTAAGAGCTCTTGAGCTTTGCAGTACTGCTTAGTCTCTTATTAAAAAGCAAAATTTAAAAAAAATGAACATACCACAGAGAAGACTGTATAAACTAACTTTCAGCTTCTTTAACTGTCTATATAATGCCTCTGCATGTATGTCACATTGAACTATATTAGATGCAACTTTAAGGTGAAATGTAATCCTGTGGTAAAATGAATTCTCAGTAAGGAACCAAGCAAAAATGTTTATCTCCTGAGCAGTGAAATGTTTTACTACGCCTGAAGTGTGGAAGTTACAGCCTTTAGATATTATGCTTTTGCTTACAAACGAATAGCCAACAGCTGCACTTATTTTTTTTTCTACTGGACAACATAAAAATAGTGTCTGACCATTACTCAGTCTATTGTATGAAGTTTCAGCAACGTTGATAACTTGCGTTTCTTGTCTTGTCTACTGGCACAGTGACAAGTATGCATGTTTGGTGTTACCCAGACTGTAGAAGTGACTGATGGATAGATAATATGAAACTGGAGACAGAGCTGAATTGTTTATATACACACAGGAAGGAGGGAAGATTTTGTCTCTGCCTGACTAGTGTTTGCCTCTCACCCACCTATTCAACAGTTCAAAGCACTAGAAAAAGCAGAAAAGAGAATTTAATCTTTGTCTGCTTTCAGAAGAATAATTCAGTCAATTTCTTACAGCCATATGTAAAGCTGTTAGTGTGTCTCTGTTTTGTATCTGCAGTAATCCATGGGTTTCCAGGAGAACAGAATCATCAAACCTTCAGTAATGCTTCCAGCTTCTTCAGTGTGCCTTTCCTTCTGAACATCTGCTGCCAACATAGACCCAGAGTACTTTACTCATTCAAATTTGCATTCCAAAACCCAAATGTGAATATAAGAAAAAGAATCTGATATCAGAATTTCTGCTTATGCAAAAGAATCTGGATTTTTTTTTAAAAGAATTACAAAACTCTGTAAAAACATGTAATACCTCTTTGTTCTGGTTAAAAGTAACAAAAATCTACTTATTTGTCTGACAACTAAGCCACATCAATCCATTGACAAAAGTGTAATTTAGAATGAACAAGACAGTACTGGTGAGCACATTGATGTGAAGAAGTTCCTTTTTGTTTCTGTGTATAGCTTGTAACTTGGAACATTTTTTCTATTTGTACACAGATGCCAGTTTTTCAGTGCCAAGAATGTTCCTTTCATACACTACAAAGTTCTAGCAACAGTGCAACTCCTCTTTCTGGCAAGGGCTTTGTATGTGCTTGAGAGTTAAATCCTTCTACTTCTTTTCTGCTTCATCTCCCCCACATGCTTTCATTCCTTGACCTCCAGTTGCACTAAACTAATTTTCAAGAGCACAGTTTGACCTAATTGCTTAGCAGAGTATGATCATGGAGAAATATATTGTCAGATAACCCTGTGGTAATAACTTCTTTAAAGTCATGTGTTCCTTTGAAAGAAGACGACCACATTTATTGTAGGGAGGGCTGTGTGCTGGTGCTGTCTTCTGTGGAGGATTTAGCAGCTGCAAGATCTTTCTTTCATAGTCTGAAATACCACTGCCATGCCACCTTTTCTTCTGAAAAGCCCTATCCTTTATGCTGCACAGCACTATAGAAAGACAAAACTCTTGAATCTGTGCCTGTGTTTCTGGACTTTTTTTTTTTTTCATAAGCGTTATGTGCAGGTATAATGTAAATTTGAAATGCTCTCATGATTTGGAAGCAGGTTACAAGTAAGAGACCAGATGTCAAAGTAGAACAGGAGATGTATTGACAGCTATTAGCCCCCATGTTCTGACAAGGTTCAAAGCACGGCAACAAGGAGGAAGAGAGGGAGCACGATTGCCTCGTGAGCAGTGCCTTCCTTAGCTGCATCTTGCTGCAGACCTTCTGGTGCCTTTTCTAGACTGGTGGTACTTTCTGTCTATCTCATCGGGGCTATCTCTAAAAAATCTTGAAGCTGTATGCTGCTGCAGAGTAAAGGTTTCATCTGTTGAAACCTGTGTTACGTGCTGTTGATGACTGTGGGGCAACACTGGGATGGGGCTGCGCTGTGAGGAGTCTCTTAATGCACTTGTGGTTTAAGCTGTGTGTAATGGTAACAGAGAGTCAAGTGAAGGAATGTTTTCTCTGCCTCCTTCGTAAGGCAGATGAGAATTACTTTCAAGTTCCGTGTGTATGTCTATCTGTACTAAAACAAGCCACAAATTAAGTGGAGGCACAGGAGTTTTTCAGGCTTAGGGAGTACACTAGTGACAGGAAAATTCACTTGCTAAAATAAGACCTTCACTGTCAAGTAGGAAGTGTTTTAGGATTATTGAAGTTAATGATCTGCAAAGTACGGTGCAAGGAAGAACATTGTATACTAGCTGCTGTTGGATTCATTTGCTAAATAAAATAATTATGAGATAATTATCTTTTCTTGGAGGTTTGATTGCGCCTCTGTAGGAGATTTCATTGTGTGAATAGTGCGGAATTCAAAGCAGGAGCTCTGAATTGTATTGAATTGTATTTGATTTGTAGCACTTTGTAGTATCCTTTATGCTACCATCATGACTGCTTTTTGCAGAGAAAAAGAAAGCTGAGGTGGGAGAGCTTTACTGACTGTCACTTTCATTTGAAAAATAGTAAGCAAACTATAATTTTTTTTGTTTACGTGTTCCAGTATTAGACTTTTTCTGTCTTTTTTGTAACTTCTTTTTTAAAAAGTTAACAACAATAAAGTGAAACGCTTCAAGTGTCATGTGTGTACTGCATGCTGTGTGTTGTCGAAGATGTCTTTTCAAATTAATATTATTCATTTTATACAATTCCGTTGGTCTGTAATTTATGCCATAAAGTTTACAGTCCGTGGCCCTTGAGCGTACAATATTGAGTACTCTTCTTGCAGGTCTTTTGAAGTAATGAGAGGTAAAGGCAAGTGGGAATATATTTGTGAGGAAGATGACTCAGTTTTTTTCTTAAAAATAGAGGTGGAGGGGAAGAAGGCTGTGTGCCTGTTTGTGGAGACATGCAGGATGTATGGTAGTTTTGCTGCTGTGCTTGAAATGGTTTTTCTTCCATTTTTAACACACATGTAGGTTGAACAGTTATTGGCATGTTTTGGGAGGTCTAGTGTTTAGTCAGCTGCACAAAGTTACTTAATAGTGAAGTTCTGTTCCTTCACTCAATTCTCTGTTCATTTGGAAGGACTATGAATTTTTAAACTACTTTTAACGTTTCATTTAAATGCAACTTTCTTCTATCTGCTGAGTAATGTTATCTTTAATACTGTTTATGGCTGGTGGTTTTTCATACATTCTCCAGAATGACAAGTAGGTGACATAAAGAAAAAGAAGGATGTTTTGAGGCAGTTTCCTAGCTCAGTTAGACATGGAACACTATAAAAAGCAAGATAACATAACATGATACCTATTGAACTGAGAATTGAATCCACTCCCTAGGGAAAGGGATGAGCTTTATGGATATGGTTACTACCACCTTGTTGGTAGTTATAAAATGTGCATGAGAGTGTTTGGGTTGCATATACCTGCATGGAGGTCGTTATTTCTCAGATAAACAGTGTAGCCTTATGCTGGCATCAGAACAGGTTTACTCTAGTTTTACTGTAGATATTTATAGTGGCTTATCCTTCTGTAGAGTGGAACAAGGGGTTTGCTTTAACAAAAGCCAAGAACTGCAAGTTTCGGGTGTGCTGCCTGGAGTGCTGGTCTTCACCTTGTCTTTTCAGTAGATTCCCTGTATTTCAAGATTGCATCGGGAAGAAACTGGTTAATCTTTGTAAAGCTCTGACTAGGTTGTTAAGCACATTTGACAGCTTGTTTGTGTGTAGCTTTTAAAAAATCAATTGTGTTTTACCCATTGTTCTTCCTTCTCTTTCTTCCTTCTTGTATGAAGATTCAGTTGTTTCTGTACACCATCAGAAGGAACACATCACTGCCTTCTGGTCTGTCTTGGATGTTATCTTTGCTTACATTTGCTTTTTGCCCTCTGCACTTTGGCAGCTATTCAATCTCAACATGATATTCACTTCCTGCTGCCTGTTGGATATTTTCCTTGACTTTATCTCCAAGTGTCAAAATGCACCATGCTGTCCTTAATCACTCAATAAACAGACAGGAGCTGAGATTTTCCAGGATGTTGAAAGGTTGAAAACATCTTCAGGTTTAGTCTGAAAGCACCTCCTTTGCCTCTGCTGTGCTTTTTAGTTTCTTCCTCAGAAAGTTGACTTGTACAGTAATAAGCTCACCTTGGTACACAGTGAATTCCTGTCAGTTGAGTTTTGTGGTTGCATTTTTCTTAAAGTCGATATAGCTGTTTTAACCAAAAGTTATTGGAATATTAAAAAATAAAAAATCCCATCCTCTCAACAACTCAGCTTAAAAATCAGTCACAAGACCATAGTGAAGCTGGGATCATTATCATCAGAAGACATAGTGAAATCTTATGTATATTAATTTTAAAATTGCTAATTAATAATATTTATCTTGGTTATTCATAAATAACTGATGGAAAATTTCATTTCTGTTGCGGTAGCTGCATGGCTTTTAAGCAGTGTTTGGGTGTTTGGGATGAGCATTCCATTGTGGTTTTGGCTAGAGGAGGTTGCTCTGAATCTGACTGAGGAACTATTTCAGAGACAGAGCTATAAAGTGGCCTTTGGATCTGACCATAATGAAGCAACTGATGGATTACATCACTTTTTTCCTTTGGAGACACCAAAGTTGGTCCTGCATACAACATCACTATTGTATGTACAAGCCTTCCTGCTGAAGTTCCCAAGCATTTCAGCTGCACATCAACACTCTTCTGGGATGAGAAGATGACATAGTAAAGGAGTATCTTTATTGTATTATACATTTCTGTTGGATTTCAAGTTACAGGGACAGTTGTGCAGTTTGACTATTCTGCTCACATGAAAAGGCCTTCACAACCATTGCAAGGTGGCCTTTTGGCTTGTGTTCTGTGGAATTTGGGTGTAACCTGTCAACTGTGAAAGCTGATGAAAATATTTGGAGTTGACTTTGTACTTTTTAATACAGATCGTTTGGTGCTACTACTGTAAAGTTAGTGTAACAAAGTGTAATGTTTTCAGTTCTGTTCTCTCAGCTTCGTAGTTAAGGAGAAAATCACCTGCAGGGAAAATTTTCTGACCTATTTTGCATATTCTGTCAATCTTAATTAAAAACCATCAGCTTATATTTTATTTTAGTGATCCATCTCTGTAACTGTTCCTATATAAGAAATCAAATTTGATGTTTCCATAGTATTATCCCAAATGTAGTGAACTAGCTATAATTAATTTCAGTTTTGTTTCTTAACCTGAGAGTAATTAATTTTCTGTGGTTGGAAGAAACTGAGCAACCTAGCTGCAGTGACCGTGCACTGGTGGAGTTTGGAGTCCTTAGGGATATGGGTCAGGTAGGTAGCAAAGTTACGCTCCTGAACTTCAGGAAAGGAGAATTCCAGCTCTTCAGAGAGATAGTCAGTGGGCTGTCCTGGGAGACTGCCCAGAGGAGCAAGGGAGTGCAACTGAGGTGGCAAATCTCTGAGGAAGTCTTTCATAGAAGAGAAGAGCTGCCAATCCCCAGGGAAATGGGGCTGGGAAGGCAAGAGACGGGCACGGCTGAGTAGGGAACTGCTGACCAAACAGTTGAATGGAACTAAAGGGAATGAATCAGATGCAGAGGCAGTGGAAACAAGGACAGATGAGCTGGGAAGGGCATAGAGATGAAGTTCCGTGGTGTAGCAGTGGGGTGAGAAAGACCAAGGTATACCCTCCCTGATAAACAATGCTGGAAAGCTGGTAAGAAAGGATGAGGAGTAGGTACTGAGGTACTTAACAACTTTTCTGCCTCAAGCTTTGATGGCACCCTTCCTTCCCACATCTCTTGAGTGTGTGGACAGCAGATGAGGACTGAGGGAACCAAGTTGCTCCCACTATAAATAAAGATCCGGTTTGGGACCGCCTGAGGAACTCAAACATACAGAAATCCATGGGACCTGATGAGATGCACCCCACAGTCCTGAGGGAATTGGCTGATGTAGTTGCAAAGCCACTCTTCATGGTATTTGAAAAGTCATGGCAGTCAGGGGAAATGGAAAAGAGGAAACATACTCAGGTTTAAAAAAGGTAGAAAGTAGGACCCTGGGAACTACTGACCTGTCAGTATTGTCTCTGTGCCTGGAAAGATCATGGAATAGATCCTCCTGAAAGCTGTGCTAAGCACATGGGGGACAGGAAAGCGACTCAAGCCACCACTTGGCTTCACTAAGAGCAAGTTCTGCCTGACCAACCCAGTGGCCTTCTATGATGCAGTGACTGCATCAGTGGACAAAGGAAAATTTATCTGGACTTCTATAAAGCCTTTGACATGGTCCCCCACAACATCCTTCTCTCTAAAGTGGAAAGAAATTGATAAAAAACTGGTTGGAGGTGCTCATCCAGAGGGTTGTGGTCACGCAGTATCATGTGAGGCCAGAAAAAGTGACTCTTTCGTGGTGACTGCCTGGTTTCCAATGTGATGATCACTTTCCTGTAGCATCTGCAGAAGAGGGCAGTGTTCCTTGTGCTCACTGTACTTCCAGTGACCCTGTACTTGCAGTTGTGAGAACACTGTTTGTCCATAGGTAGTGCTGGTGGTTCGCCTCAGCGGCCCGCTTACCATGTGCCACCATCGTTCATGTGGGTGCCGCTTCAAGCCCTTCTGTCGTCTAGTTTAATCTCACTGTGTTCCCATCTCTGATAAACTGTCTTCTTGTGCCACCATGCTGAGATGGTTGTGTGCAGCAGTGTCTTACAACTGCCTGGTAACTTGTCCCATGCACCTGCTACTGGATGGCATCTTCCAAAGGGAGCAGATTTTTGAGGAACCTTTGTTGGGAGGTGTTGATACTCATTGTGAAGTTAATTCATATTTGCATCCCTGACAAAGGTGGTGTCTGGCTGTTTGCAGCAATGCCTGTGCTTACCTTATTCACTCTCAAGGGGAAGCCTAGATGTTGGAGCCAAGGCCGTGGCAGAGACCCCCATGAACATCCCCATGAACACCTTGGGGTCAGGGACCCTTAAAGGGACCTTGGGATGACTCTATCTTGGACTTTTTCCCCTGGGAAGGGATTCCAACACTCAGAGATGAATTAGAGAAGACGCAGGTTTGAAATGGATGTTAGTTTAGTTGATCACAGGGCGTTAAAGTAGTTCGGGTTTTTTAGGATGGGGGTTGGGAAAGGGACAAATATGGAGGATTTGGGGCGTGGTCCTGAAGCCTTCTTCTTCTCTTTCCTTCTCCATTTTCTGTGCTGTGTGGTGGCACAGTTACTGGTAGATAGAATGTGAGGTAGAAATGTCAATTAGAGAGATATATAGTTGTAATTGGTGTAAAACTGTAAATGTCTTAGGTTTAGAGGAATGGTTGGATGATATGTCTTCAAAAGAGTGCTGGAGGACCCGCCCAGGGTCACTTTTCCAGCAGTTTTCAAAGGGGAAAGACCTTGTAGCAGAATGCCATGGCAAATGAGATAAGAAGAAAATAAACACCTGGAAAACCAAAGCTGGGACTCTCTCTCTCTCTCACTCTCTCTTTGGAGGCTCTGGTGGTGAGCTATTCTTGCAGACGGTTAGCCCATTCCAAGTCCTAGACTCACACACGTGTTAGGATTTCAGGTTGTTTACTCAAATGTTCTTTGATTCACAGTTTGAGATAAATGTTCTCTGATGCTGAAGTTTGGTTTAGTTTTAGTTTTTGGTCTTTTTTCTTTCCATGCTTTGAGAAAGCTTTCAAAAAGAGCAGTAAGTATCTTCAGTTGTACATAGTGAATGCATTGAGAATGGCAGTGAATTTAAGCCTAAAAGCTGTTTATAAAACAGCTGAGACTCATTGGTCGTGTTGCCAAGACAATGAAAATTAATTCAGAAGCTTTTCTGACTTTGTGTGATTGTACAGTTTCAGAAAGGAAGGTGTTGGAGGATTCCCTATTCCATTTGACAGATTTTCATGTCAAGCCTACAAGCTGGTTTTTGACTGCCAGCCCTGCAGTAGTGTACTTGCAGCAGCTGAGCTCAGCTCTCTGCCTGTCACCACCAACACACTATCACTTCTGCCAGCGAGACAGTTATGGTTACACTTGGAGTAACACCTGTGCAAACTCATTAATTGCTAAAAGAATTTCACTGATGTAGCTCTAGGAAACAGGAAGAGAGCAGTCTGTATTTTCTGGCAGTCTTTTTTTGTTTTGCCTCCAAAAACTCGTTTTTCTTCCGGCAGATTGTTGGCATTCAGCCATGAGAAAGCTGAGGCCAAAGCAGCTCTTGCTGCCAGAGAAACACCTGACCTGTGAGGGGAAGGAAGACTTTAACATGGAATTGTTGCTCTGCAGATGAAAATTTGGATGCCCCTAGGTTTTCTGGAGAGGCTACCAAGATCATGAGTGTCTTCCATTAGTTTTTTTGTGGCTACCAAGGAGTTGCCACATGGTTGCTCACAGCTGGTCGGAGTAAATGTGCTGCACAGATTGCCATAGCAAAACAGCCCTTCCTGCAGTGACAGACAGTCTATCCTGAATCCTGAATTGCATGCCAGCACGCTTGCCTTCCTGACATGTTATGAGGCACTTTGCTTCCAAGTGCAAGACAGTCAAGGGCAGATAAGAAACCAAGGTATCCTGGGAGCCCAGTCTTACTTTCTTTGGGCAAATGGGGGTTAGATTTTTGGCTTCAAACTACATAAAGTTAAAGATGATCCTGTGTTGTGGCAGGTGTGTGCCACCTGGCATCGAGGGAAGTGGGGCAGCAGTACACGTGGAGGGCTGGCTGCTGCACCTTTGTCTCTTGCCTGCCAAATTCTTTGTTGCATTCCTTGGTGCACGCTGGGCTCTTAGCAGTTGTCCCAGAAGCACGGGGGAATCCAGAGGTGATAATGGCCCCATCTGTGCATCATCTCCCTTCCCCCAGTGAGGGCCTGCCTCAGGGCTCCCAGCTCTGCCAGGGGGATGCTGCTTCAGGAGCTCCTGATCAGTGCAGGGAAGAAGCAACCATTTCTGGCATGCAGCAGCTTGGAACTTGGTGAAATTGACTGAGCAGCCAGAATAGTTTCAGAAACATGGTAGTGTAGAGGGATAGCAGGATTCTGGTTTGAGTTTTGCATGCTGAACAACTGAGAAGTACGAAGTGGCCTTGAGGCAGGTTACTGAGGCACCATTAATAGGAAGGGAGCCATCCTGCGAAACACTGGGCTGTCTCCTGGCTTCATGGAGCTACGTTTGAGTGCTGACTTCCTGACAAGTAGCTACTGCTGTCTTCCCTAGCTGGGCATGAGAACTTTATGGGAGGTGAAACAAGAAAATGCTACTTGCCACACTCTGTCTCTGGCAGCCCAGGTTTTCTTACCCAGTATAATAAACCCTTCTTAAAAGATCTCTTTCCCTAGAATAAAAAAGGACTGTTAAAATTTGTTGTGCTTCGTCACACTGTTTTGCAAAGCCATTTGTGGCAAATGTACTACCACACTGGTCTCTTTCTGGTAGCTCCTCATTGACATTTCCCTGTGTAAAGAGCTAAGAGAAACCCCCAGTCAGAGCAATTTTTCTTTGACATTTTAACATGAAAAAGAACAAAATTAATCTTGTCACCAGGGGAGAGCACATTGTGCTGGCCTCCCTGAGACAATTTGTGTTGGACTGGAAAGCTGGTGGCTGGCAGTGGGAATGGCAGGCTGCTTACAGTACTGGCACAGGGGGTCTGTGCAGAAAGCAGTCACGAGGCACATGGTCCTCTGACACAGTGTTTTTGTCAGAGAGCTGGGCTTCTGTGAAAGAAGCAATAGCAGTCCCTGCTAAGGGAAACCTTGCTCCAGGTAATGCTTCGAGTAGATGAAACTTAAACAGATAAATGTTGCTTAATGACAAAAGAAGGAAGGAAATGTGTAAATGGAATTTGTATTCTCAAGGCCAAAATAAAATGCCTTTGTGAACTGATTTTGTAACAGAAAATTCAGCAAAAATTAATGACACCTTTGTTAGCAGTAGTGGAGCTTGTGTAATTTCTGTTTCCTTTGTCAAGGAGGCAACAGATACGAGAAAATTTCAGGAATTTGTGCTGTTTAATATTTGAAATCTTAACCTGAAAAGTCTGTGTCTAGAAAATCAAAGATCAAAGTAGGCTGTGGTTTGGGAAGTGAAATATTTCAGGATTGTTTGCATCTTATTTCCATGTGCAAAACTATGTAGTAACTACAACAAATATATCTTCCCTAAAGCAGACTGTCAATTGTGGACAACTCTTTATTATTTTTATTAATAATATTATTATATTATTATTATTATTATTATTATTCTACCATATACTGCAGGAACATCTGACCAAAACTTTCCAACCTTTTTTTTCAAACTTTACAGCTTTGATGCAGTGTTAAAATCAACTAAAAGCTCTTTGTACCCTTCTAGCATGTCTACAGTACTCATCCCTAAGCCTCTGAAATCTTTCAGAAATCTTTTCTCTGAAGTGAATTTGCAGTTAATGTTTGAGGAAGTTATAATAGCAAAGAGAATGCAGTAAAATACCTCTAGAAGGATGGAGAGGGAACTGATGTGCAGAGAAAGTTCATTGGAAGTACTGAAATGCCACTGGGTGACTGGTTCTGTTGTTTTTCCAGGGCCTTGCTCATCTTCAGTTTGCATGCAGGGGGCTCCTGAGTAGAAGCAAGATGAGGAACTGATTCTAGGGACTCACTGCTGGTGATAGCAATAGGAAAGAAGCTCCTAACTCCTTGCTTATACCTAACTCTTAGGTGGGATGAAATCTGTAATTTTTTGTTTGAAATCTGTAATGAAAAGACCAGCCTTCTGGAAAAATACGCTCGTGGAAACTCCATTTACAAAGTAATTAATTTATAAATTCAAAAATCATTGCTTTATTTTGAAGTGATATTTAAACACATTTTATGCCTCCTCCAAATGTCTCCAAGTTGCTTTATCTCTGGTGCAGTATTGCTTAGTCATAGCTTGTGAAGCACAAAGCTGTAGGGTGGTAAAGCCAGGTTATGAAGGTCAGTTACAATTCTACACTGCAGAATTCTACACAAGTGCATCTTGATTAAGACCAAAATTTCTAAAGTGCTTCCTTGTAGTTTGTGCAGCCCTTTTCTCTCAGCCCTTGTAATGGGAAGAAAAGCTTTCAACTGCAGCCTGCAGTGATTGATTAGCTGAAGTCCATGTGAATGTGTTTTTATTCTGATGCCTAACGTTTCATCTGAGTAGGAAGAGCTGTAGCACTGAGGGCTGGGATTGATGCATTAGAATCTCTTGGAGACTGACTGAATTACTGTAGAAAGTGAAAATTACCAGTAATGTTAGTGATTCTAAATATGCAACTGTTTGAATGACAAATCTCCTCCTGACAAAACCAAACGTAGAAAAAATGTCTCCATTTTGACAAAGAAGCTGAATTTTAGAAAACCACTTATTTTTAGTAATGCTGATATGGACTTCAACTTTTTTTTTCCCTTTTTTTCAGTTGTATTAATTATCACTGCTAATATTTGTTGAGCATGCTCCTTGCATTAATAAAAGTGTCTGCATTGGTTACAACAGTCTCCATCCTTTCCTTCAATGTATTAGTTATCCTAGCTTTCATAAAGATCATTGAAGTAGGCATGTGGACTTCTGACTCCTTCAAAACACTGACTGCTGAAGTCAGAAATGAAGGTGGTGTTAGGTCAAAGCTTACACACAGGAGAGAGCTTCTGTGCACAGCATCCACTTGCAGAAATGGAATGTCTTCATGCTCCAGCTTTATACTTTATATAAACCGTCTCTAGAAATCACTTAATCCCTTTCACTGCTTTAAAAGAGGATCAGCCCAGCTGCCTGTAAGTAGAAAGAAAGGTTAATGGTATTCTCTGCAAAACTAACACTGAAAAATGAAACATTCGATACTCTTTTCTTAACTAAATGCATACTGCTAGCTTTTTTATGATGAGTCAAAGTAAGTTCTTATAGGCAGAAAACATGTCAAAAAACACGCAAGGAATATTTGATGTTTTTTGAGAGAAAGTGTATGCTACTAAGAATCTGGAACACAAATGGATGGAATCCTAAAGGATAGTGGTAGTGTTGCTATTTTATTTCATGCAATGAAAGAGATCCAATAGAGGAATAATGTGATGATACATCTATTTCTCATATTAATTTTATACCAGCTTTTTAATTTTCAGTGACCTGTTCTTATTTCTCATTTAAGTTCTGAAAAAGTTTGATAATCAGACCTCCAAAAACTTGATGTTTTCCTGTCTTCTTAAATTCCATCTAGCAGTCTAACTGGAAACCTCATTCTTGTTCCACAAGGAGCACTTATGCAAATAAAATGCGTGCTTAACCTGGGCCCACGTAATTATTCAGCAGTCATGCTCCAAATTTGCTGTCTCTCTAGTGCTGTACAACAGCATTTCCAAATCCTACAAAAGGAAGAGAACACTGTGTTTTTAATGAAGTGAGCTGGTTTTGGCACTGATGATTTTCATCCATTACTTTCTCAAGTATGCTGTGATTGTTGCTGTTGCACAAAGTTCTAATAGAATGTATTGCCACGTTAAACAAAACCAATATCAAAGTGATAACAAGCAGTGATCTTCAGTTCAGCATATTTTAACATAAAGCTCCGTAGATTGAATTGCTAGGTCATAGGCTTTATTTTTCCTTTAAGGAAAGGGGTTAGAGACAGTTACAGGGATTTGGCTAGAAGTCAGCTGTATAAAAAAAAAAGTAAAATGCTTGTCACTGTCTTTTTTCCCCCGTCCAGCGATTGAATCTGTACTATGCTCTCAGATTGGACAGCATACAGGTACTGCAGTCTTCTCTGTCTTCAGAGATAAATCTATATGCATGCAGTAAACCAAAGAAAAACATTTTAGTGTGTTTTTGGATAATTGTGCCATTTAGTTCAGTGTTGATAAAGAGAGGAAGTAAAAAAACCTAAAGCTAACCTGAAGGACTATATTTCCATCTTCAGAAGAATAGTGGACGGAAATTAGAAAAGAAATGTGAAACTTCATACATAACAGAATTTCTGTGAGTGAAATATCTTGGCAAATGCAGGAACTTCAGATTGTTTGTACCTTAAATGCGGCAGTACCGAAAATGAACTGGGTTGGACCCAAAAGCAAGTGGGTAGGTAGATGTCCAAGAATTTCCCAGTGAAATACTATTGCTTAAGGAGCAGATTTTATTTTTTTTTTTTAATACATGTGGGAAGGAGAGCATGTAGGGGAGGGGGAGACAGTTTCTATATTGATGCTGGTTATACAGCAAGACTTGTAGATGAATCCTTTTAAGCACATTGCAGATTGATGGGTAACTGTGTGATGTGCCATCTGCTTAACTGTTTAACATCTGTTTAATTGTTAAGTCAAACTTAGTCTTTGTGCATATATGCTTTTACTTTTTATTTATTCATTAAAAGACTTCTAACAAGTAATTAAGCTATCTAAATAAAAGGGAGTAAATAACCTTGAAAGCAGCTGAATTGTCTTTTTAATGAGATATATAGAAGCTTCAAATTAATAACTTAGATTACTGTTTATTCCATTTTTTGGTAGATTAAAGTATTTGTTTAAAACTATGTGTGTTAACTTGAACATGCAATGACTCCATCTATTTCATACGTCCATAGCTGAGAACATAATAGGTTCTGAAAACTGTTTCTGTCTACATACTGAATAAGCCCTACTGCTTATTAAAAGTTCTGGGCGAATGTGAACATGTTTGGGATTCAACACTCTGTTTAATCCAGAACAGAAGCATAATTATCAGGGTGGTTTGGGTTTGGTTGTTTGTTGTTTTTTTTTCAGTTATGTTTTTGGTGTGCTTTGCCATTTTATTGTGAAGGTGAGCTGGGTAAGTTGGAAGGAAAGCAAGCATCAAGCAGAGAACATAGTATAGGCAGCAAGAGGGTGATTTGGAAAAGGGCATCTCTCCAAATCTCTCTCATTCATCTCTTATTAGGAGAGACTGTGGGGAGTACGGATTCATTTCTTTAATTGAGCTTCAGGAAGAGATTGGAATACCTGGCCACCATACTGGAGTCAGGTGAATGTGTAAGGACAGGAAAGAGCAGTGACAGTGAGAGCAGAGGTGAAAGGAATGAGGAGAAATTTGTAGTTTTTCCAAGTTTTGGACAACAATGGGTTGTAGACTAATATTTAGTGAGATACGAGACTTGTATATAGTGAGATACAGCACTTGTAAGTGCTGAAGCTGCAGATGATGGTGGAGGTCTTAAAAATCTGGAATTAAGATAGGTACGCAAGGAAAATAAATACAGGGGACTGACACTGGTGAAAATCATTAGAAGGAAACTTTCTGTTGTATTAAAAGAGCACAGTGAATGTTATGAAGAGGACTGAAGCTGGTAAACACCAGAGATAAATAACCTATGAAACCATACAGTTTGTTCAAAAAGTTAGTTTTAATAAAAAGTGAAAGGCAAGCAAAGTTTGTTCAAAAGGTTAGTTTTAATAAAAAGTGAAAGGCAAGCAAGTGGTGTTTCATTTGTATTGCAGAATTTTGACCAAGAAAGACTACAAACCACACAGCAGAAGAAATGGAGCACATAGCAGAGTGTTGCATCTGTTGCCACAGTGGCGGGAGAGAGCGAGGAGAGTGTATCCCGGGTGTTGTAACCAGGGAACCCAGTCACCACCGTGGGGGGGAAAGGACAGGGGAGAGAATACTAGGAGATGCTATGCTCCAAACCCTCTTAAATCTTGGACTTGTCAGGTTTGTTGCCCCTACCATTATTTCTAATCAGGAGGTGGAATGATCTCATGAAATGGTTGCCAGCTGTGTGTTAAAAGTAACAAAACACTTCATTCAAAGGTCTTCATTTGCCAAGCAGACGCGATTTAACAGATTGGAGCTATTTCTGTGAAACTTCAAGTGCTTCCTGGAATGATTCTGTTGTATCAGTGTTGAAAAGAGAAATCTATCCAGAGAAATAGTTTGAAGAATTCTGTGTGATTTCTTAATCTTCTCGTATACTCACTGGCATTAAGTTTTATACTTTTAGATATCATTTTGTATGAGGTTGTGTCACATCTTGATCATGAGGCAATGATTTCATGTGTGGGTTTTTTCCATTTACTTTGCACATGAGTTTTATAGATCCCTCTTTTATTGAATATGAAAAAGAAAATTACAAAGGTTACTTTAATGCCATAAGAAATTTGAAGATAAATTGGGAAAACAGAAATCAAATTAATTTTATGGTTGTCTAAATTGAGGAAAATTGAGTCATTGGAAGTTTTTCTTGCCCTTAAAAAAGATGAAAAGTCAATAAAAATGTTAACCTGAACTTAAGACTAGCTAATAAGAAACACAGAATTTAGGCAGCAACAAAGGTTAAGCTTAAGGACTGATCAGAGGCTTAAAGATGCATCTTTCTTGCATAGCATTTTCTTCTGAGCAGGTGGTTTCTGGAGGACTTAGTGAATTTTCTGTTACATTATTGAATTGTTACCTGCCAATTTGAGTTTATGGATGTTAACTCTTATTTAAAGTCCTAGGTAACCTTCATTGTCTAATATTTTTACACAATTATGAAATGGCTTCATAAGCCTTGATTGTCTCACAATTACATGCTTTGTGTGGTAGTTTAGATAATAAATGTTTGTTGAAATACTGTATATATTGGAAAACAGAGCTTTCCATTCTTTGCTCTAACTCCCATATTCTTCCTCATTCTTTTGAACAATGGTATCTTTAAATAGAGATAAATTTGAGTTCAATGCAAATAAACTCTTCAGAGGTGATGTTCTTATGATTTGTTTGTATTAAATTTGTGATACATGTTTCTGTTTTAATGCTTTGTTGTAATTTAATATCTTTGCTTTTATTTTAGCAATCTAAAGGGTCTTGAACATTAATAATTAATTCATAGATTCATATAATATACTGTGTTGGAAATTACCTATCAGGATCATCAAGTCCAGCTCCTGGCCCTGCACAGGACATCTGCAGAAAACACACCATGTGCCTGAGTGTTGTCCAAATGCTTCTTGAACTCTGTCAGGCTGGTGCTGTGACCACTGCCTTGGGGAGCCTGTCCCAGTGCTCAAACACCCTCCTGATAAGCAACCTCCCCAGACACAGCTTCAGGCCATTCCCTCAGGTCCTGTCACTGGTCACCACAGAGGAGAGATCAGTGTCTGCCCCTACTCTTCCCCTCGTGAGGAAGTTGTAACTGCAGTGAGGTCTGTCCTCAGTCTCCTGCAGGCTGAACAGACCAAGTGACCTCAGCTGCTCGTCATACCGCTTCCCCCTGAGGCCCTTCTCCATTCTTGTGGCCCTCCCTTGGACACTTTCTAATAGCAGAATCTCTTTCTTATACTGTGGTTGAACATAATTTTCTTGTTCCTATACTGTAATGCCAGGTTGTATACTGACAGACTGAGAGAGCTGGGGCTGTTCATCCTAGAAAAGAGAAGCTTCTGCAGAGACCTTACAGCACCTTTCAGTACCTGAAGGGGGCTTAGAGGAAGGCTGGAGAGTGATTTTTCACCATGGCATATAGTGATAAAACAAGAGGAATGGCTTTAAACTGAAAGAAGGAATTTTTGGAGTAGATATTAGGAAGAAATTCCTTACTGTGAGGGTGGTGAGACACTGGAGGAACTGCTTACCCAGGGAAGATGTGGATGCCCCATCCCTGGAAGTGTTCAATGCCAAGATGATGGAGCTTTGGGCAATTTGGTTTATGGGGAGGTGTCCCTGCCTTTTGCAGGGGAGTTGTAACTTGATGTTTAAGGTCCTGTCCAACCCAAACTGTTATACAGTCCTATTAATGTGTGATGCATCATGACTCACCTAAACATTCCTTTAAAGTGGTGAAGCAAACCACAGTTCAGCCACATCTAATTAGGTATCAAGGAGTTGGACTATGTAAGGACAATACAAATAGCTTGTTTTGAACAGTGAATCAATGCACACAGGTGACTGAGTGCAACCAAAAAACCCACAGCTGAAATGCAAAGAATAAATTGACTCAATTACGTGGCTAACTGGAGGATTCTGAAACAAGGCTGGGCAGCAGAGACACAGAATGAGGGCACAGGCACTGCCAGGCTCAGCCCAATCCTGGCAGGCAGCAGAGCTGCTGCTGTGCCCGTTTATCCAGGGCCTGAGCACGCGTAGCTTAGCACCATGCTGTGATCTCCCTGTGCTTTTTATGGTCTCTGCTTTGATCTCCCTCCCAACAGGGAGCTCAAGCATGTCTGGGATAGGGCCTACAAGTCTCTGTAAACACCTGTGTTATCTCTACACAGAAATTCTACTTCTCCAAACACACAGAGGATAAACAGCAGTAGGTTTCCCTACATATGGTTTTCCACACTGTTTATTCTCCAGGCCTTGGCATTCCCAGCTTGAGCGAATCACCATCTTCCTTGCCATTCTTCCCCTTTTAACCCTTTCCTCTGAACACAAACAAAACTTACATCACTTTTTGTACATAAGCACATTGAGTCACACAGTAAAGCATCTCTGACTCTACTTTTCATAATTCCTTCCACTCTTCTCCCCCCTTCAAGGTCACATGCCAACACTTGGGAATCACACTGAGCAGAACTACTTGTACCTCCATGGGGAGAAATGATATAACCCACTCAGAACACAGGATTTCACTGAAATCCTGTTCAGTTTCGAGCTGTGAATTGAAACAAAGCCATTTTTAAAAGGAAAAAATTATGAAGGCACTCTCCTTGGATAAAAGAGAGGACTGCATTCTCTTCTAGTTACATAGCAGCCATACTTGGCAAAGGCTATGCATTAGCCTTCAGACAAACTACAGCAGCAGGATGAAAATGCTGCAAGTATTCTGACTTTTAATTTCTTTTTCAAGGTGCTATATTTCTGATTAAAACCCTTTTCAAGGACAGAAACTCAGTTGCTTCTTATGAAAAAATATATCAAATATCTATTCACTTCACAATAGTGTGTAAAATAAACAGTAAACAAAATATAATCCCAAAATATCATCCATTCATTTTTTTATCCTGTTTTTAAAATCCTCATAGGAAGATGTATAGAGATACTGTGCGTATTTATATGTACACAGAGTGGCTGAAACTTGTGCTTTATTCTACTTCATGAAATTCAGCCTAATCGCGAGATTGCGTTTTTCCTAAGCTTCTTATTTGTAAATGCGAAGAATTCTTCAGTCATCTGCAGTTGATGTTTACTGCTGAATTGCTGATACAGGAGCCTCATCTCTGCCTGATGGACTGTACTAGTTAATAAGTGCTTTTCAGCTCGGCATATGTATGCACAGGTGTGTGTGTGCATCCAAGCTCCAACTGTTTAACTTGATTGACATTCAGTATGTTGGAAAAACTTCATCGTGGTTCAGTAGCATAAGGAAATTATGAGCAGATGCCGATCCTTTAGGTGAGAGTGCTGGGGAAGGGACATGGAAAGTTGTACAGGCATGCTTGGTCTTACTCTCAGCATAGAGGCACAGCACGTAGCTGTCTTTCTTCATCCCATTCTCTCTGGGCCAGTGTAATGGTTTGAAAAACAAAAACAAAAACAAAAAAACCCAGGATATTACGCCTAGTGAACACCCTCCACTGGCCAAAGGAGTTAAAAGGGGGACTTGGCAGGAAGTTGGCCTCTTCCTGTCCTGTTGGCAGGAGGTAACGCTCCAGGCCACCCCGGTTTGGGGTGGCCTGGGGGGCCCAGGCTGGGGGGCAGAGGGCCCCTGTTCCCTTTCTGGCCCCTCCCCTCTGCTGTTTAGTGGAGATGGGGAGGGGGTCGGGCCGCAGTGCGGCCGAGCTCAGGCTGTGGTAGGCAGCCGGGATGGGTGGCAGCACTGCTCCATTTGGAGCTGCCGTGGAGCCGAGGGGTGGTGGCTCGGGCGGGTGCGGGTGGCGGCTCGGGCCGCAGCAGGCGGCGCCGGGCCGGGCGCCCGGGCCCGCAGCCAGG
>WAAE01014889.1:37492-62114 GCA_013400495.1 Nicator chloris
TCTTTCAATGAGAGTGTTGAGATGAAGAAGATGAGTTGAAGAAGAGTTGAAGAATGAAGACTTCATGGAAAGTGGACTATTTTTTCCTTGGTGGTTTTGGGAAAATGCTATATCTAGCAGCAGCGTGGACTGAGTAAACCTTCACTGAGCTGGATGGGCATTTTAAAATATTCCCAAAGACTGAGAGAAAAACTGTGCGGCATTCGGGCAGGCCGCAGGGGAATGGGACACTAGACATGTAGTAGAATTAGAGTTGTTGTTAAGTGAAAGAGAGAAAAGTGCTTTGTAACATTTTCATGGGGTTTTTTTCTTCCCTTTCCTCAGTGTGTGTGTGAATAAATCTATCTTTTTTGATTCATAGATTGTTTTGCCTTTGTTTCTGTTTTGGTCACGATCTCAGATGAAGAAATGTTTGGCAATTAAGTCAAACTATGACAGCCAGCCACAGCCACCTGATTAATCTGCTCACGCTTAATTACTGTACTGAGGAGCTGTGTTCAGTGAGATGTGATCCTGACCAAATCCATAAATGGAAAAATGGGCTCCTTAGGAAGCCTTGGCAATGGCAGGCACCTGTTTAAGTGTGTGGCACAGAAAGCAGTTTAATTCTGTGACAAACCACCCTCACAGTAAGGAATTAAAACACTTTGTAGCACTCCATACTGCATACACATGCATATCTCTACACAGACAAAGTAATAGTCTATTGTCCCTTTATCTCTTTTTCTCTTACTCCCCATTTCCAATATAATTATTCCTCTGAAATTTTTCATACACTACTTGGAACAATATGAAGCATTAAGAAATAATAATAAAAAACAGTAAACAATGTATATTTTTCTGAGATACCATATTTAGATCTCGCATAAAATTGTTTATCATGCTCTTATGTCCTCCCTTAGGACTAGTGGCTCTTCTGAGTATCTGAGAAAACAGTGAAGATAATCACTTTTCTGTAAGCTTAGCAAACATCTAGAGAAGTCTGTTAGCAACCTAATGAAATTACAGAAATCAGCAGAGCAACAGAAACCTCCAATTTCATCCATGTTGTTTGCTGAGGTTGACAGCACAAGAGATTTCTGCAGGATGTAAATACATAGCTAAAAGGCATCATGATTTGTTTTTAAAATAACTAAACCACAAAAATATGAGGCAAAAGCTTTAAAATGCTGGAGAAAATAATGGATTGGACAAATTCTCTACTTCTTTGTGTCTGGTTGCAGCTGTGATAGAATTCAGCTGTAATTGGTTTCTTCTTCTTGGTAGCTCATACAGTGCTGTGGTTTGGATTTAGCATGAGAACAGTGTTGGTAACACCCTGGGGTTTCCACTGCTGCTCAGTAGTGCCTACCTTAAGGCAAGGACTTTTCAGCTTCCTGTGCTCTGCCAGCCAGCAGGTGCACAAGAAGCTGGGAGCGTCTGCTCAGCGGGGACAGCTGGCCCAAACTGGCCAGTTTTGGGCCATGTTCTACCATACCATGAGAATCCTACCCAGTATATAATCCAGGGGCAGTTTGTCATAAGAGAGAGGCAGTCACTGCTGAGGGATGGATTTGGGCATCGGTGTGTGCTGAGCAATTGTATTGTGCATTGCTTCTTTTTCTTGGGTTTTATTCCTCTCTCTGTCTCTCATCCTCTCCGTTGCTACTGTTATTGTCATTGGTTTTATTAGCTTTTTTTTTTTTTACATCATTGCAGCTATTAAACTGTTCTTATCTTAACGCTTGAGTTTTCAGTTTTTTCCTTCAATTTGATTCTCCTCCCCATCACACCATGTGGGGCTGGGAAGAGGTACTTGATTGCCATCTGGGGTTAAGTCACAACACTGATTCTTTATTTTCTGTCCATCATGCAACCTGACTTCAGTTACACAAAGTTATGGTAGGTTGTTTAGTCCATAAATATGCTTAAAAATTTGATTTAGCCCACCTGCTTCTTACAGTGCTTGAAACCTCAAATTCTGACTGCTTCATGTTGTCATATTATAGATACTATCAAAACGCTTCTACTAATTTAATTTTTGAGTTACGCTGTTCCAACTGTATTTGAATAGCTAGTACAACAGAAGTTTCATTTGATGCACAGAGACATAAAAGGTACCTAAATAAATGATACAGTAATAATAGAGTTCATTTTGAAAGTTGGGGGGGGGGGGTTTGTTTAAAAATATTACATGAAGGAAGAATTATTTTTTGTACTTTGTGTATTTTGGTAAAATAACTTTAAATATTTGATGTATTCGTAGTGAAGGATAATCAAACAGCATCACATACATATGAGTCACTATGGTGGAATCTCGGTACTTTGGGAACTTGGCAATTTGACACCAAAATTTATTCTAAGTCAGAAATAAAGAAAAAGAATTGAAAGGATGTGGAGTTTATAAGTGTATAAATTCATCTGTGGATAACAAGGAATTCGGAAATTGGGAGTTATTAGAACTGAGAAATACCAGGTGTTGGTACACTTGGGTTTTTTATAAATCTGTTTGATTTTCCCCTTTGCTTCCCCTTCCTTGCTGTTGTTCTTTTGGTCTTTGCTGCTCTTCCAAAATATTTCTAAGGAAAGTGTAGCAGCATGCGTTATATTGATGGGTGTAAATTGCAACTTCATTTTAACTCTGCACCTGTTGGAAATGTACTGCACAGTTGGCTAACACTTGTTCCTCTCCTGGCTGTGCACTTGCAGCACTCAATTTTGTTGTTCCACAGTCAGATCTCGTTAAACCCTTATGATTGCTTTTCTATACTAGTAGTTCTTGAAAGAGCCAGTTCTTAGCAGTGATCGCTGTGGTCCTCCATCAGTTTCCAGCTGGTTTATTCTTCTGCTTAGTCACTCATATATCATTTGAGGAGTATTTTCTCTTTAGCTTAAATACTGTATCATGTTTAACGTCTTTTTTTTTCTGTTCTTGAGTACTGCTTTTTTCATGTGACTCCCAAAATTGCTACTTCTGTTACGCTATGGCCACCATGCCCTTTCCTATAACAACTGTTTATGTGCAGCCTGAAACAAGTTTATGGTGATTAATAGACTTCAAGTGCTTCCAGCACCTTCTCCTACCAGGTATACAGATGCTGTTCCTTCATGTTACCAAGTAGTCAAGTTTGTGGACAAGTGTTCCTTTTCTTTGGAGAAGACTTGCATACTGGTGCCTCACCAGCGAGTTTTGTGAGAGCTAACTTCATTAGCAGAAGCAGGTCAGATGCCTTTGGTGACAGCAGTAATGCATAGCAGTGGTTGCTGACAGAGCTGGCTGATGCTGGGATGTTCCTGGGGCTGCACATCCCCTGGTCCATTGGCCTTCTCTGCAGCAGATCCCTGAGGAAAGACAGAAGTGTGTACAGTGTGCTGATAGGTTTCTGTTGGAGGAAACATGTGGCCCCATGGTTGAGTTGCAGTTTCTTTCACAGGCTAATCTAATAGTATTATGTAAATCTCTTTCTGTTAATTAGTGTAATTTTAAGAAGGGAAGTAGTCAAACAAATAGTAAAAGTAGTTGAATCTCAGTACATTGTGTTTTCAGAGTTGCGTACTGAATATCAAATTTTTAAATGGGACAATATTTCCTACATGTCAGAAACATACCAAGGCATCTTATTATTCTGATGGCAACTTCATACCTTTTCCTTACTTCTATTTCCTTCTCCTGTTAAACTTTGGAATGCATTCTTCGGAAGATGGCATGGAAAATTGCCCCGTTCTTGACCTGTTGTGGCAATAACTACTAGAAAATTGCTCCCTGGGGGTTACTTGACCAACTCTGTCCCCAGCTTTCACTGGGTTCTTGGGGCAAGAGTTTTACCCTTCACAGAACAAATTAGCTGGGAAGAGGTGGTGCAGACAGCTTGGAGTGGGAAGCAACACAGTATGGCTACCACCCCCAATCACTGTCATCATCCTTGTGGAAAACATGAAAGTACTTTTTTGTGTTTTCCCTTTGATTCTAAACCAAATGTCTCTGTATTTAAAACTTTTCCTTAATTCATGCTAATGAGTAGTTGTTTTGTGATACCAGTAAGCAAGGACCAATAAAGGTTGACATATAGAGGCTTTATTGGTGCTTCCATCCCCTATCTGCATAACTTTTGCTTATAGATATATTTATGGTAAAGGGCAATGTGTCTCATGATGTAAAAAGGATGCAGAAGTCTCATGATTAGGTAATGGGTAAGTACTTGTTCTGAAGTGAGCCTGAAAAATCACTGGATATGGACATTTGCCAAGTGTCAAACAAAGAGAAGGTTTAGGGTAGTAATTAAGGGCTGGTTGAGTTAAGGATTACAAGATCACAAAACAAATTACTATTATTAGCAGAAGTATTTGTTCTTACATCAAGCTGTCATCCTGTCTTGCTGTTTAACCTGATTCTACTATGTGGAAAAAGAATGATATCAGATATTTTAATAAGTATGAATTTGTGATTTACTTCAGGGAGAGGGCAGGCTGGTTAGTGTAATTTTCTTCTAAAATGGCAGTCATTTTTTGACTCCATGCAATTCAAATCCAACCTACAAAAGCAAGGGAATTTAAAAAACTAAAGGACTTTTCTGGCTTTGAAGATCCTGTATGAATGAATGCTGAATCTGAAAATGTAGGATCTGTGGGAAGATGTTACTGGATATTCTGTGGGTGTTAGCCCATGCAAAGCTGATTTATATCAGCTTATCACTGCAGTTCTACAAGGGGAAGCCCAGTAAATACCTTTTGATTTACACATCTCCTCTGCTTTTAAAACAGGAGTTTAGAGAGAGTTGTAAAATGGTGTGGCTTAGGGATCACAGGCATGAAACAGCCCCTTTGATTGCAGCTTAAGTGTGATCTGCGTGTACAGCTTTTAATAACAGCTAATTGTGCAGTTGTGTGCTGAAAAATACCACAACAGCAACAATAAGAAGGTTATTTGGTGTATAACTGATCAAGATACTTGTTAGTTGATAACTTTTTTACAGTCTTAAGCAATGTCTAAGATTTTTGGAGCTTCACCTCCTATAAACCATGGATGAGACCAATCTTTAAAGTCATGTGTTTTAAACAATGTATTAGAACTCTGCTAACACTTTTATATTTAGTAGTAATAGATCAGGGCATCCTTCCAACAGGTTGTTGTGAACAGAGAAAATAGTGAAAGTCTGAAAAAATAAACTACATATCGCAGAAGACAGGAGATCTACTTGTCTTATGTAGCCCCTTTGTTGCAGGAGGTCAACCTCATGCTGTAATGTCATAGTTGACCCATTGCCAAAATAAGATTAAACAGTCTTAGCCTTAAAGGCATCGGAAGCATGAAGTGGCTTTGGGGAATGATGTAATTCAAATATGAATAATGCTGTGTAAAAATCCTCATGTCAGTAAAACACAGACAACTCTTAATCCCCACCAACTTTTATAATTAAGTCTTCTTGGATATGAGAATATATTGTATGTGTGTGTAGTTCAGATTTATATTTTTCCTTTTTTACTCCAGAGCTGATGTTAGAAGTAATTTTGGTTTTAATATTATATTTTGGCATTTGTTGTTTCTGTGTTTGTTTAATTTGCATTGTAGGGATGGGGGAGGGAGGGTGAGTGGGGAGGGTTGTTTCTCTTTGTTTGTTTTGTTGATTTTCCATACTGAAGCAATAGCTTTTGCTAAACTTAGATACTGAGCATCGATAAGAAAGTGGTTAGCCATGCAGTATTCAAGTCTATGGATGAATCATAAGCAGAAATACTTTTCTTCCTCTATCAGGCATTTTAGACTTCTAGCCTGAAAGCCAGCCAGGTGGTCAAAAGACAAAGAGCAGCTTTCTTGTGATCCATGGGCTTGAGCAGCTGTTTGAGTTGTGATGATGTCTGCATCTGTCTACTACTCCGCTTTGTTGTTTCTCTGAAACTGTGAATTTTCTGCAAACCTGACTGCTTTTTAAATAAAGCTTTTTATCTCTGTGGAGATGTGCGTGCTGTGGGGGAGAGTGTGAGACAATCACTTGCTTTTCTCCCTGGAAGCAAGAGCCAGAAAGGCTGTGTTTTCAATTCAGCAGTGCAAGTACCTCTACTCTGGCAGTGCAAAATTGCTCAGACCTTGGAGATCAAACTCGGTTTTTGTGAAGTTGGGCTGAACCAGGCAGAGAAGCCTGACCTTAGGACACCTTGTCTAGCTCTCTGCTGCCAGTTTAGGATGACACAGGTGTTCCAGAGGTCTGTGCTTTCTCTTTCAGTCACATATGAATGTCTTACATGTCAAAGAGCATCTCTGATAACACTAGCAGGCCAAGTCTGGGCAAGTGAAGCAGGTCTTCCAGCCTGTGTGTGTGATGGAGAAGAGGATATGCTGTGGTCTGAACCACTGCTCTATCCGCTGCAGTTTGTAATAATAATGTGGGTGTCCCTGTATGGCAAATCTGATCCTTGAAAACTTTGTGCAGAGCTGGGGGCAGGTGGAATTTAAGGCAAAGTTATTTTTCATGCAACATAACATCTTCTCACAAGTTCATGAATTGATTTCATTAAACAATGAAAAATAAAACTTGAATGGTGATCATAATGCTAAAATAAATCTAAACCTCAACTTAAGACTGTTGACTTAAGACTTCTCTCAAAGTTTACTTCTCTCACTACCCATGGCTGCATTCAAAGATTTCCCAGGTGGTGGCTGCTACTCTAGAGTGTCTTTCTAGGAGTTCACATGAGAGGTCCTGTCTTTGCCCTGCCCTTCTACAAGTGACAGTCATTTCGCCTTGTCCAACAGCATGTCCTGTTCAAGACCCTGAGTGTGTCGCTCAGGGTACTGTGTGGGATCAGCATAGCCATGGTGGGATGAAATGTGTAGCTCTGAATGCTATATGGCTGTTCAAGTAGTCAAACCTATTAGACCTACCTCTGATGTAATTCTTCTTCTAAGTCTGCTTTAGAGAACAGCTCTTTCAGTTAACAGGGTAGGCTAACTTCAAAAAATGTTGTCATTAGTATCCTTCTGTACTTCTGTGATTCCTTCATAGGGTGAAAAAAACAGGAACAGTGTTTCCTGAGAATCCTCAACAAGACATTAGGGAAACTTAAAAGAAAAAACAGTTTTAGAAATCCTGTTCTTTCTTCAAGTCAACATTAGACTGCTGGAGATTTCTGACCTTGATCAGTGTGTAAATGCAGCAACAGCAGGCTTGTGCGTCAGTGACAGTGTGCTGGAGTCAGCAGCTTCCTGGAGTTTCTTCTGGTTTGTAACACAAACACAGGTTTTGTTTCTCAGTGCGTCCTTACTTTTCTCATCTTCAAACTTGTACTTAACAAGATGATACAGTAACTGTAATTCTTGATACTACTGTATTTTGTCAGTGCTTCAAAAATCCGAAACAGTGTCATGAAACCCAGTTTTGTTTTAAAAACTTTTTAAAAAACAAACTTGAGGATAGAATAAAGTGAATATTGACAAACTATGTAGATTGTAAGAAACTACAAATTGTCCCAACTGCAGAATAAAGAAAAAATATTCAACAAGCATATGGGAGGAAAAATCCAGAAACCTTACTTTTGCCCTGTAATCCCCAGTGCAAATATTTTGTCAAAAATCCTCACTGATAAGGTGTTACCTTTTACTTACTGATGTGCTGAAATGCGTATGTTTGTGTGGTGCTACAGCCATAACTTAAATTACTTTTCCTGCTTCTTCTAGGTTTTTTTCAACTGTTATTCTAGATAGCATAACAAGCGGTACTATAGTTAGGTTAAGCAGAGTTAAAAGCTGATTTCCCCCACCACAGTAAACAAGCTACTCTTAACTCTACATTTTCTTGAACTGAACACTCATCATCTCTTTTTTTTTTTTTTTTTTTTTTTCCAGTGGGCAGTTTGCTGTAGTGAAAAAATGCCGCGAGAAAAGCACCGGTCAGCAGTTTGCAGCAAAATTCATCAAGAAAAGGAGAACGAAATCCAGCCGGCGGGGAGTGAGCCGGGAAGATATCGAGCGAGAAGTTGGCATACTAAAAGAGATTCGGCATCCTAATGTGATTACGCTTCATGATGTCTATGAGAACAAAACGGATGTCATTCTTATTCTGGAGCTGTAAGTAACTCTAGACACCCGTGGACAAGAGGGAGAATATTTGTTTCTTTGGTTTTTAAAAACAGACACTTTGAGAATTGCAGTGAGTTAATGGAAACTCCTTATAACCCCAAAAGAAAACAGACAATAGCCTTAGTAATCTTCTTTTCTAAGTCAGTGTTGTAGCTTCCTGATTTCTACACGTATTTTTCGCTCTGTATGCACTATAAGGTTTTAAAAAAAACCCAGCATATTTAGGATTTCTTTTTTTTTTTGTTTTTTACTTTAATCACTGCTGATGTTATGGATCCAGAAGAATAGCCTGGAACGAAATAAACTGATTTGAAGATCAGAGCACAGGATAATAGAGATTCTAAGGGGAGATTAGTTTAGCAAATTTTACTGTGTTTTGTGTTGGTGTAAAGTGGCCTCAGTGAATGCTTTTTGTCATTTTCTAGCCCACATAGAACAGAATTTTCCCAGTTCTCTCTTGTTGAAATGAGAACTGAACTTTCACACTGTTTCATACTTGTTTAGTTCCCAATTTTTCATCCAATGTCATTGCTAATAGATTGAGGTAAATATGTCAGCAGAGACTACTTCTGCATTTTTTCAAGTCTGACTTCCAGTTCCTCAAAGACTGCAACTGTAGGAGTTAAGCATTAGTCACCTGTTAAGAGTTTTTAACATGCCAGCATACCTGGCACTTTATTATTGCCATACCTGCTCGGTATCAGTTAACCATGCTTTAAAGTAAGAATTTTGTGCAAGCAGAAGACTTGGTACCAAAATCTTGGGCAGCGCTTGTGTCTTTTTCTTGGTTGTTCATGTGGTTTTTCATATGTAGGTTTTGTCTTCCTGTTTACTAGCTTTGATAAGTGGTATTTCCACTTTATAAAGATACTTCAGTGTTGCATGGTTTCAGTAACATGTAGATTTACAGTATAGATTTAAAAAGAAAACTGGGAAGTAGCTTTTGGAGTTCATTTTTTCTATGATCTATATATGCATGATACTACTTTATGTTTATGCAAACATATTCTTACACTTCTAGTCCAGCATGTGATGGTTTATTATAAAAATTGTAGTCTGGCTTGGTTTTTTAGTTGCAGTTGTTACTAACTTGCGTTAGTATGCCAAATTGGGATAATTAAACAAGTCTTTTTTTCTAAACTAAATTATCATCCTGTGTAAAGTAGAAGTTCCTTCTATTCTTACTATTTCTGGGTTTTGTTCAGAATTCTTTGAAGTGTAACGTGAATACACAGCAAAATTAGCGTCATGCTTCTTCCTCTCCCCACTTGATACTAACTCTCATGTTCTCTTGCTCTATAACCTCACTGTCAGAGTATTGTTGCTTCTGCAGCTCCTTCTGCTCTGAAATCTGTACAGATGAAATCAGGCCAGTGTCTGTACTTGGAGGCTGTGAGGGAGGCTTGGTAATCATGGCAGCGGTAGGAGGAATGGGACTGCTCCACCCACCCCCGCTTTGCACGTGGAATAGGAGCTCTTTTGGCAGCAAGGTTGCTGTGTGTGTGTCAGTGTGTACCCACTCCTGTCCATTGAGCAGAAGAATGACAGTCTGCATATTTCATAAGCTTGATGGCATGAAGCTCAGCAGACTATTTGCATTGCAATTTATGTTGTGTGAGGTGAGCAATCCCTATAAAGTTTCAATCGGAGTTTGTTTTGTTTTGTTTTTTTTTTTTCACTTTTCCAAACTGCTTTGTGAATCTTTCAAGTTGAAGAAGTGCTATTTTGGATATCACAAAGGTAATGCATTTATTTATTTTGGCAGTCAAAGAGAAAAAGATGACATTAGCAGTCCCTTTGTAAACTTGAATATGCTAACTGCTACAAAGTTTTGTAGTTCTCAAAATCACCGTGATGTTACATAAAGCAATTGAAAATACAGGATTGTCATTTTAATCGCATGCTTAGACATTAAATATGTAATCCTTTTTCTCTAACATTCTAATATTCACATTTTGCCTAGGGACCTACCCTCTTGACAGTTTTTGTTCTTACAGGACCATTTCATACGAACAGAAATAAAGCTGAAATCTCATTAAATAACCTGCTTTGCTGTCCTCAGAATCTATTCTAAGTGTCCATTTTCCATTCTAGTTGGAACACAGTATATTTCCTGGCACTTGTGTTCTTTTCTGACTACAATCATGAGGCAGTATACCACACAGAGCCACAATTTGGTATAACTGAGCAATTGCAGCTGCCCTTTTGTTGCCATATGTCAACATGTGCAGTCCCAGGGGAACAGGGTCTCTGGCCTGTTCACTATTGATCTTTATTTTCTGCTTCAGCAAGAGGTTTGCTGTATTGCAAACCTCCTAAATGTTTTTCTGCCTTACTAACTGGCAGTTTCTCAGAGGTGAGCAATTAACTGGACCAGGCGGAATGGCATCAAACTGAAAGATGGTAGACTCAGATTGGATATTAGGAAGAAGTTCTTTACTGTGCGGGTGGTGGGGCACTGGAACAGGTTGCCCAGAGAAGTTTTGGATCACCATTCCTGGAAGCACTCAAGGCCAGGTCAAATGGGGCTCTGAGCAACTTGGTGTAGCGGGAGGTGACCCTGCCCATGGCAGGGGAGTTGGAACTTGATGATCTTTAAGGTCCCTTCCAACACAAACCATTCTCTGATTCTATTCAAGGTCATGACTTATATGCAGGAATATGTGGGCAGTTAGTTAATTATTGCAGTGGTCAAGTAGGTCCTCACAGCACTGAATACAAAACAGAGCTACTTTATCCATATAGGTGTTGGGAGGGTTTTCTTTTGGCTACCTTTTATCAGGAAACTGATTTACTAAAAAACCCAAGTTCTATGAAACATTTAATTTATGAAACTTTTGAAACCAAATCTTTCCTTAAAAGATTCAGCAGCCATGCACAAGCGTGAGATACCCTTGAAGAACCTGACCTTATTAGAGTATTTTGGTATATTTAGAGCATTCACATGTACTTTCATAACTCTAGGTTTTAGTGACAAATGTCTGCTTCCTTGACGTGGGAATAACCTTTTAAATTCCCACTCTGTGGACTCTTTGATAATCTTGAAAGGAATGTTCTACATATTACATACAAACTGGAAGCTACTGTCTTTTCCTCATCTAACTTAAAACCTTAATAGTTTTCTCTTTTTTTGCCTTTATCACACAAATAATTGAATTTGTCAGAATTTCATAGTATGTATTTCTGTCCAGCTGCAGCAATTAGAGTCTGTTATATGTTAGCAGTACTAAGCTATTTCTAGTGACCTCTGCTGAAGCCATCATTTTTTCAGACTTCACAGACTAGAAAACACAGATGTCTCTGCACAGTGGTAATTATTTTCTTTCCTCAAGCATGTTTTGCACCTACTTGTTCTCCTTTTTCTGGCCTTGGATGCATAATTTCTCTCTTCCATTTTATTTTCTTTTCCACTTAATTATGTCTCTATTTAGACTACAGACATAAAACATACTCAGTCTGTGGTTCTTTGTGGAGCCTTGGTTATGGTTTCTTGCTGCAACACAAAAAATAAATATTTTCATGCTATATTGTATTCCTTAGAATTCCTTAGAATTCACCAAAGCAATGTAGGTGGTCTCTTTTTTTTAAATGACTTGATAGCAATACCTGAATCCTTTTACTTGGAAGCTGTGGATGGAGTTTGGTGTTCACACTTTTCTCTGCAAAAAATATAACTTCATTTCTGAATTTGAAATCTTAATTTAAATGGTTAGCCCTTGTAGCATCATTCTGAGAGATGATTATATTTTTGTACATTTTTCAAAAATAGAAAGCTTTGAAAGTGTTAGAAGTATTTGTGCATTAAATACTAGGATTTATGCTTTGAAAGCATAAACTTTCTTTTAAACTTAGTCCTGTGTATGACACTGTCTCTGCGTTTCTACTTTGTTAGTAGCTTCATACTATTAATCAAAACAGAACAGTGCAAGGAGAGGATGATACATCCTTGTGTAAAAGTTATGACAACTGAATTAGTTGATCATTGAAGAGTAAATAAGAGCAAATAACTGTGAACTCTTTAAATTCCCTTTCTGTCTTCTTGGGGCTTTAATTTAACTTTTTACAGTTATGCTCAGGAAGAGAGTTATAGCCTGTCTTCCAGAGAAGCTTGAAGTCTTCACAGGGTTTCTTTAATTTCTAGTTGTCTTTTGGTAGAAGTACCTCTGAGACTTTTGTTAATTTTACCCGTAACTAAATAAGAAAGCTATTCTCCAGTGGCTTTGCACTGAAATTTGAGAGGAGGATTAAATATTTGGGGCTTCTGGGATGTAACAGGCAGTTACAAACCCTGTGACACTAATTTGCAGATCTTGTGCCGCCTTTGGATTTCAAAATCCTAAACTCCAGGCCCACAGATAGATGCACAGAGATGGGTTAGAACAAAGGCTTGACAGGGCTGACAGGACAGGCTCTAGAGCTGGTGTGACTCTGCCACACAGAGAGCATGTCTCAAAAGGAAAATTGGTTTCCGTGTGCTGCAGTCCCTGAGCAAAATCATTGCCCCTTTTGTCTGCTAGACCTGAATGCTCCTCATATATTAAATTTGAATGTTGTAGATGAGATGAAAATACTAAGGCACTCTGCTGGGCCAAGGTAATCATCTGCTTTATCCAGACTCTGGGCATTTCAGGAACTTCAGTGATGAAACCCGTGGTGTTTGAGTGCAGAAAAGATTCACAGGAGGGTTCAGGCCCCCTCCCCCCACCTCCTCCCCCCATTAGTGGGATTCAACTGCTTAAATTATAGTCCAGGTTTTGGTGCGTGTGTTCTGGCTGGCCATTGAGGCCAAGGCTTCTTGTTCACACTAAAGGGAGGATTTCATGACATCCCCAACAGTTGATGTCTCTAATAGAAGCTGGACAAATGAAAATGGAAAGGCACAGTGATGCTGGACCATGTCTTCATTTTTTCTGGTAGCTAGATAAAGAAAAATTGAAGTGCAATGTTGTTCCACCAGTAGGTAATGACCTAGCAGCCCTTTTCTGCTGTTTCAAAATGTTTGGTACACTTCGTACTTCTGAGAAATGGGTTGGTAACTGCACGATTCATAAAGGCAGTGAAATGAAGTGGATGCAAAACCCCTTATTCTTACATAAAACAGAAGTAATAATACGTGAGTCTAGTCTTGGGCTGACAACTGCATGACTGGCTGTCATACAAGACACATTTGACCACTGAATCCCTAGGGGAAATGTTTCTTTTACAAGTTGATAGAAGAAATGTTTGGACTAGAGATGAATTCAGATAATTTATCAGATTGCATCTGTTTTAAAACTGGGATAAATTGATGGCATGCTTCTTTAACTTAGTTTATGGTGTTTTGAAATCTAAGCAAGATAAATGTTTCTTCAAGGGGTGTGGACCTAGATTTTAGGGTTCATTTGTAGATTTTTAAATGCACTAGAAATACTTAGATAATCATTAATTATCATTTAGGTACTATTGCCTAATAAGCAGTGTGATCATAGCATATGACTGAGTCATTACGAGGTGACCATGCTGACTTTGAAGGTTAATTGATTCTGAGTTCCCTGAGTAGGTTCCCATAATGACTTCCTCTGAGATCTGGCGATAGTTCTGTTTCACAGCTAAGAAAGCCTGGCAACTTGCAAAAGCACTATCCAGAAATCCCTTTTCCATGGGCGTGATGTATTTTATTTCCCAGAGGGAGGTGTGTGGGTTGCAATCACATCTGCCAACCTTCCTTTGGGAAGGCTGGGAAATGCTTTTACCAGTGTTGCATTTTATAAGGAAGAATGCAGTTAGCTGAAAGCTTTAATTTACTTCTCTCATTTCAGGAAAGCTGGCACGTCTGCCTAGAGATATCAGTGAAATAGCACATACCAGCTTTGCTCTTAGTGAAAGTGTTTATACAAAATACTTCTAAAAACATATGCTCTGCTACTTTAAAACAATATTTAAGATCATATTATAGTGATGAAATGGGTTTACTCAGCCCTTATGACTTTCTGTGTTGTAACATGGTCAATAATGGATTAGAATTAGGTGGAATTAAGGTGTGACTACCACACAGCACAAACGTATTTTATTGGGCATGATATTTGAACATACTAGGACTGCAAAATTATGACTTAATTTAAATGTAAACAGAAAGGTTTTATACAGGAACATTCATGAATTAATGCTTTAGAGGAAAACAGTATGTGAAGGTGAACATGGAGGCTTTGCAGCCATAAAGGAATTTACCTGTAACTTGACTTGTACTTGAAACTTATAATCAAGTTTCTCGCCTAATCTGAATGGGTATAGGTTGCTGTCCACCCTTTTCTTACTAGCATTTTGGCAGTTGGAGTTGTCTTAGGGCACAGAAGAACTGATCATGAAGCAGTCTGGTAATTCCTACCAGCAAACAGAGAAATTGAAAGCTGTATATTAAAAGCTAGCTGTATATAAAGCTGGGGATACCAGGTAAATATTCCAAAGTCCTCTACAGGAAGATGCACTCGTGCTTGGTGAACCTCTTGCCTCCACTCCCTTCAGGAAGCATCTTTATCCACTTGGTGTTTGGGGGCAGCAGTCTTTTAGATGTTGGTTGTGTGGGCCCCTGTGTAGAGGCCAAAGGCAGGCTGGGAGCAAGTTTGCATGGCTTGGGAAACCCATGCAATGGTTTGGTTTCAGTCAGAATCCAGCAGAGTGTTTGTGCATCAGCATCCCCAAAGCTAATTTAGAAATAAGGGCCCATTGTAATGGAGGTGGAAACAGTGTACTTCTTGGTAGAAGATGATCAAAAAGACCAGTCAAAAGGGCTGATGTATGTAGTTACCAGTGCCGCCTTCTTTAGATTAACACTGCTTCTGTGTGTGAGATGGGATATCCACATTGGTGCAATGGGGCTCTCTCCTTGCCTTCTGGCTCCACTTTTGAAGGTGACTCTGGTTCACTAAAATGTGCAGTGTTTATGTACTGTGGGACTCTGTTACACTGGCTGAGGCACAGGACTAGACTCAACAGTGCAATAGCATTTTGGGAGGCTTGTGAAGGCTGCAGTAGCTTACACAGCCATTGTCTTTGCTGGCAGCTTCTAACCCATTTCTTCATCTGTGATATCTGGAAGTCTGGTCAAGATCATCTAGTTATTCTACATCTATAATCCAATTATGAAATCTGTGAAACCTGGCTCTGCTGATAAATCTGAGGACATTGTAATTCAGTCAATTAATTGTGGAAGTCAAACTTGTAAAGTATGTTGAGTGTGGACCTGTATTAACCCTCCATGACTCACTTGAAGATTGCCTTTCAGTGATACCATGGGTTTTTGTATGCCCATGGTAGTACAGCTTAATATCAGATCTTCCTGAGCCAGCAAAAGGGTAAGGAATAATCAGTCTCCTGACAAGCATGAAGAGGAAGCTGAAAAACACAATCTGCCATGGGGACATGGATCACTGCCTTACACGTGTGAGAAGGGCCTCCCTTGGAGGTTGCCTGGCACAGAGGGACCTTTCTGGGAAGCCAGGCATTTCTGAGCTTCCAGGTGAAGTTCATCATGCATGCTAGTATAACCTTTTACTCATCATTGCTATAAAAACCCCTTTCTCTCATGCTTTATGTCCCTACCATAAGTAAGCAGCAGGAGCAGCTAGATGGGCACTGTGCTTGCCAGCTATGGCAGCACCCCAGGCTTCTGGAGCTCGCCCCCACCTCTGAGGAGTTACCAGCAGGAGAATTCACACTGGCCCCCTCTCTGAGTTGAACCCACGCAGGATCTCCTCCGAGACATCAAGAGTGAGATGTGTAACATGAGGGGGCACACCAAAGTTCCACAGACCAGAGGTACAGCTGCTTCTGGAACAACACTTTGAGTGCGTTACAGCTCGTCCCTCCTCACTCGCCTACTCCTTCAGCAAGGGCTGCCAAGTCACTTAGGGTAGCAGTACTTAAGCATCAAAGCACACAACAGATTGGAAAAATCTACCAGTTCTTCTAAGAAGTTTTCAGTTTTAAAAAAGAAAAAAAAAAGAAAAAAAAAAGAAAAAAAAAAAAAAAAAAACAAACAAACCAAAACACATTTCAAGCCTTTTACCTTCCCTGGCCCTCAGTTTTGAGATTTGCAAGCACTAGGTATATTACCTGTGAAATACAGATAACGTTTTATTGCACACAATTATAAGGCTTATGATGTGCATTAAGAAATGTCACTACAATTAACCTGTGGTAAAGACAGCAAATAGTATTCAGCAGTACAGAATCAGAATAATTGCAGATAAGAAGAAACTGAAGTCTCTTTCCATTTTACACAAATGAAGATATCTCAAAAAGTTGCAAACTTTAGAAATTAAATCTTTTTTTGGGGCTCCATAAGAAATGTGTATAATCAGTGATAATTATAGACGACTATTAAGTTTCACAGACTGTGTGCCTTTAAAATGCCAAGAGGAGCAAGAGCGAGCTTTACCAGCCGTTAAGCATAACATCACCTGTGTGACACTGTCACAGTCTGCTTGAGATTGCAGGGTGGACAGCACAGTGCTTGGAGAGGGCATTGCTCTGCAAGTGTCTGCCTGAGTACTTCCCTAGTATCTGTGATGGCTGATGAATGATTTAAGCATCAGCAGGAGATTTTGCTGTTTTGCAGCATTTCCAGCTGCTTGAAAAGCAGGACCAGATGCAGTCTTTTTGTGCAGTCTTACAAGCTCTTCCTCAGCTGAGGATCCCTCTTCTCTGGTTCCCTAAACAGTGTGATAGCTAGCCCAGTGCCAAACCATGCTGAGTGCATACAGGTGATAGGCTTTGCTGTGACTGCTGCCACAGCTGCCCACGGCTGGGGCAGCAACCACGGTGAGTCTGCCTGCTCCATGTGGCAAGGCTGTGCTCCAGTCTACAGCCACTCAACAACTGCAGCCAACACCCACTTGTAAACATCTGGAAGCCGGCTTCACGTGATGCTAAGGCCTTTAGCCCAATAATTGGAAACGAATGTCAGCGTTTGGTGCAGCACTGCAGAGTTACAGACGTTAGCCTGAAAACATTTTCTTTTTTTTTCAGTCAGAAGCAAACAATGAGAGAATATGCATGTGTGTCCATTTGGAAGACGCTTCTGACCAGTCTCTGTAAAATAACAAGTTGGATTTAATCATTAGGAATTTCATTTCAATGTCTCTACAACAACAAAAAATCATTGAAATGACCTCTCATTCTTACAGTCTATAATTCTTATATTTTAATGGCACTTTGTTTCAATAATTGCTTTCATGCAGAAAATATTACAACACAAATAATACCCAAAACAATACTCTCATTATTGTCTAGGCAGCTCAGTGAAAGCTCCAAGAACTCATTAAAATACATTTTTCATGTAATTTGCATTACAATAATGCAGATTAAGTGTCTTAAAAAATAGACATGATAAAGAAGTCAGATGTATTTCCAGAAATTTGCCCAAACTCTTTACCTATTGTTATGTGTTAATCACCACCTCATGTTTCATAATCAGAGCTTTAAATCATGAACAGATTATTTTCTTTCCCCGCAGAAAATTAATAAAAATTAGGGTGCACTTTCTGAATTTGTTTTAATATCATTACAATTAAAAAACATGGGGGTATTATGACCATTTTTGCAATCACTAAGACTTTTCTAAGCAATACCCCTGCTTTCACAGATGGGAGCGGTAGTTTGCCACAGTGGGCAGTCATACATCCTTCAGCTGAAACATGTTTGTCTCTTGTCTGGGAATAGCTGTAGTTCTATCACTTGAGTTTCCTATCACTTCAGTATCTCTTTATGTTGTTGACTGAGTCAAGAGCTTCTTGACTGAGCTGAGAAGAGGGTCCTCTTCTCTTTATTCCTCTCTCTCTCTCAAATGCAAAAATCCAGATGTGCTTATGTACCCTGTCTTACCTCTTTTCTTTCTGCTGTTGGGCTAGAACACTTGCTGGAAACAGTCTTAAGGGCATTTCATTGCAGAAAAGGTATCATCACATTAGAGTACAAATACAATATAGGTGCTGCATGTAATACAGTATTTCAAAAACAGAATTCATTTTTAAAGAGCTGGATGCTCTGGGGAGTTAAGAAACTAAATAGTAGGACAGCTGCCAATAAATATTTCAAAATAAGCCTTAAATTTTTTATTTTTCAGTGATGGTGTAGAAATTTGATGTTTTACTGATACCAGCCAATTCATGTTTTATTTTCTAGATAATGTAATGTCCCATTATGTTAGTATGTTTTGACTCTCATTACTTCATATATAATTTTGTTCTTTTAAATGTGCATACAGAGAGGATAGGAGGCTTTTACTTCATTTAAACTTAAATACTGTTAACCATGATTGGTTGGGTTTTCTAAACTTTTTTTTTGTCTGAAAGTAAGACTCTTTTTACTCTATTCTTTTCACGAGGAGGGAGTGAGTTACTAACTCTTTTGGGTATTGAATTAAGTAATTTTCATCATTTTTTCTGGTATTTGAAACATTTAAAGCATCTGGATCCTTTTCAAGGCTGTTCAAGGTTTGAGGACAGCTGTACTAAAAGGAACCACTGCTGAAAACAAGCTTGTCAATAACTCTGCTTCTGCTCTCCAAGTGTTGCAGGTGGGGAGCTCTTCGACTTCTTAGCTGAAAAAGAATCTCTCACGGAGGAGGAAGCCACAGAATTTCTCAAACAGATACTTAATGGTGTTCAGTATCTCCACTCTCTGCAAATTGCCCACTTTGATCTTAAGGTGTGTTGAACAGATAAAAACTTCAACAACTATAAAGCAACATCCATTAAAGTCCTTTGTAATTCTAGCCACAAATCAGTCATCGTGCAGATCTTGGCCACAGTTTTGTTTTGCTAGCTTATGTAGACAGGGGAAAGCTCAGCCGTTGGAAAGAAGTTACTGAACTGTAAATAGTTCCCAGCTGTAAGATTCATCAGGGGAAATGGCACCTTTTGACAAAATTAAACCATTCTGAGAAAACAAACCTGAAATTAAAATGAGGACTATGATTTTTTTTTTTTTTTAATGTGAATGAGATCTGGGTGAAACATTCTGACCTAGATGCCTTTTTCAACTTTTCTTTTTTTTTTAGCACTTAAGTGAAACTGCACTGAGTTAAGTATAAGGATTTTTGTGGAGCAGGCAGCAGATTTTCACTTCTGTCTTTTTCCCTTTTGTGGCTTTTTTGTTTGTTTTCAAAAAAGTTGTTAATTGCATCCCTTTGATAATGAAAGAGAACTTTTTGTATCTAAACTCAGCAACTGCTTTTCAGTGTTTCAATTTCAGGATCTTTTCCTTCATAAGGTCCTTTTTTTTTCAAAGGTAGACAAGTAAAAATTCCCTGAAGTGTGCTGAAGTGGGCAGCTATGTCTATAAGAGAAAAAGGTGGCATGATTATTTAATTACAATTGAAATATAGTTCTGAAAGGGGGATGAGGTAGGGAAGGGAATGGATTTCAGGGTAAGCATACCTTTTCCATCCTCATGACCTCAGTAATATGTTTGGTCTTTGTATGACAGTCAGCAAGAGAAAAATTGTAAAGATTTTTTATAAATTTAAAATTAAAATTTTAAAAATTGCTAGAAAGGAATGTATGTTTAGAGTATGAGATCTGAATTTTTGCCAGTGTGTTTGTAATTGAACAAGTCATCCTTGGATACACAGGATACCAACAATTTGTGCATTAAAGTCGGCAGCAATGTGCATACCAATAAAAGCATGCAATAGAAATGCAGGGAGGAAATAAAGAAAGTTACATTTGCACATATCAGGTGGTGTGATTGGGGGAAAAAGGTAAAAGAAGGGAGATGACAAATACCTGTCCTTAATGACTCCAGAAGCCCTTAACAGTCTGAACAGCATGGATGTAGCTACAGGACCCCTTCAGAGCACACCAGCTTATGGACATAACAGGACATGGAGACTAAGTAGCTGGTTCTGTACGCTTGTTAAAGTGATGCAGTGTAGAAACAGGCCCCTTTGCTGATAATCCTGACATTTCATCTTCATTGTTCTGGCTTTGCAGATCTTTGGTGTAAAGTAATGTGAAGTCCATATTTCGGAATTAGCTAGAAAAGACAGGAGAACCTGCTCGTTTTCCTTTAAGTATGCTGAGCCTTAAAATCTGGGAGCTGGACTGCACCAGGAGTTTCCCTGGAAGATCCAAAGGCAACAAGATACACCTCCCTGATTGCTTATGTGGTGGGAAAGAAACCTCTTTCAGGGACTAACGTAAACCAAACCCAGTAACTAGTTTACAGGCTTTTGTTTCCTGCGAGCTCCCAGCAGTGCTGTAGCACAGGGCTGTGATCTTTACTGGGGGACAGTGTGTTTCACTTAGGGTCAGTCCACACGAAAACTGCAACTGTGGTATCTACAAGTAAAATCTTGGACTTGTGGAAATCATAGTGCTCCAGCATCAACATGAAATCCTAATTGAATGTAGTTAACTTTTAGCATATATTAGATCATAATAGGAAAAGACAGAATTTTTCTGCCTAAAACACAATTCAAGTGTGTAACGGGGGTAAAAAGGAATGTTCAATGCTGAAGAACACTGGTCCACAGTTTGTACCTGTGTGTAATCTCTCTTTCTCTCCCCCTTCCTCCTTCTCAAAGCCTGAAAACATAATGTTGCTGGACAGGAATGTACCAAAGCCTCGAATCAAGATTATTGACTTTGGTTTAGCACACAAAATTGACTTTGGAAATGAATTCAAAAATATCTTCGGAACACCAGAGTTTGTTGGTGAGAAAACTGTTGTTTCTTCAAAGTATTCTTTTTCAGTTTGTGAAAGTATTTGTGGCTTAGCTTGGCTTGGCTGATTTACAGATTATGAAATTTGTGTGTAATTCGTGACATTTTGAATTTTAAATAAGCAATTTGTAGCTTTAATTTCAAATTAGACTTGCCATTAAGGCATTTTAATCTATCAGCATCTTAACTTATTATCTCTGACATACATGGACTCAGAGTGAGACTTACACCTGTTCTTTGACTAGGTACTTATCTTGCTGCTTTTTTCTTTAGCTCCTGAAATAGTAAATTATGAGCCTCTTGGTCTTGAAGCAGATATGTGGTAAGTTATTGGATCTTACTTGAAATAAATCTCTCATGATTATGCTTATGTTCTAACCTTTTTTTTTCTCTCCTCTCTCTCTTTCCATCTATTTTTCTCTCCTCTCCCTCATCCTTTTTTTGTTTGTTTTTCCTTCAATCCAGGAGCATTGGTGTAATAACTTATATTCTGTAAGTACCAAAATCTATGGGTATTTCTTGCAAATGCTGTTGTTTTTTAATTCTTATTCTATCCTCTGGGGTGTTGCTGGTATCTGTAGAAATCAAACCATTCTGATTGCACATCATGATTCAAGCTGTATGATCTTTAAAAGCAATAGTATAACTATTGAAAGAATTGCCATTAATCAGCATTGAGCTAGCAGGGGAAACTGTCTTAAAATCTGTAGGTGACTTTCCTACAGCTATATCTTAACAGTATTCTTTGAAATTACAGCAAATGTTTTTGCCCTGCTACATCACATCTTTGTGAAAGTAGATTTGCAGCCTTAAAACGGAAAAATGTTCACTTTCTACTGTTTTTTGATCTCAGAGAGTTGAAGCAGCAGTGTTACAACACGTAATGAGAGGAGTGTTCTGTCTTTCTTGCAGTCTAAGTGGTGCATCTCCGTTTCTTGGAGAAACTAAACAGGAAACATTGGCAAATGTGTCTGCTGTGAATTATGAATTTGAAGAAGAATTCTTCAGTAATACCAGTGCCCTAGCTAAAGACTTTATACGAAGGCTTCTAGTCAAAGATCCAAAGTGAGTTGTTTTTCTTCTGGGTGGCATTTATATCTCTAGTATTTAAAATTACATCATATTTGGAGATGATAGTTTAATAAACATAAAATAGTATGCATTTTATTAATATCTGAAACAGTTTTATCTCTTATTCTTTTAAAGGAAAAGAATGACTATTCAAGACAGTTTGCTGCATCCTTGGATCAAGGTTAGCATGCCATTCATTTTCTGTTGTCCTGTTTTTAATCATTCTTTACTTCATGCTTTTCAAGTTCCTTAACATGGAGTATTGTCATAGTTGTCTAGTGTAACTTACTGTTTTGGAAAGCTGTCTGTTTGGAAGCTAACTCAGGCAGAATGTGGGCTTCATTAGTATCTGCTCTATGTGAGTTAGCAGTAGGGAAGTAGCCCCTATGGGAATTAAACTCATGGTCAGACAGAGAAGCTAATCTTCAGAGATCATTGCACTGACAAACATACAGTTTCTGAATCCAGTCCAATTCACACTAATTTTTCTTCTTCTTCTAATGCCCTTATTTAGACTGGGAAAAAAACAGTGATCTCTGATCTCTCTTCTGTCGTTCCCTTTAGACTGAAGAGAGCAGTGGATGTGGTGGTCCACTTCCTTGTTCAGTGTTTCAGTGTATGGTTTGGATTGAACTTCTGTGAAGCTGCTAGGTTGAGAGGGAGAAAATGGCACCTATTATTCTTCTTAATGTGTGTGGTATTACCTGGCAGTTAATTTTTTTTTAATTCCGTATCACATTCTGATTGTGAGTAGTAAACGCATTTAGTGCCATTGATTTCCCAGGATATGGAGATGCACAGTGGGTATTTGATCCCACTCCACTTCCCAGAGGATCAGTTAGCAGAATATTTGTCTGTACCACAACTGCTCCAGTTCACAGTACAATATCCAAGGGCAGCCATTTCTACACCAATGTGCCAAACTACAAAATTTGACCATGCTTTGCTGACGTTCTGCTGAGGTAATCTGAAATAGTTGATATGTGTGGAACATGTTGACATGATTTTTTAAACCACTAGAGCAAGCATTGTGCACGGTGGTCTCTCTTGGACCAAGTTCCACACTCATGCAAAGAGTCAGGTTGTTTTGTACCCTATTACTTTGCTTTATAACTTAACTTACCAGGCATTTGATTCCCACTCCACTAGTCATATCCTCTTTTCCCCTTTGCCAGCACTATCTTTACCTGCATTTCCATGGCAGCTCCCTTCCAACCCAAGCCTTTCAATCATTCTATGACATATATATTTATCTCTGTAAAAATTACTTCAAGAATGCAATCATGAAATGTAAAATTGGTATGCTCCACTAGTCATAGGTGCTTAGTATTAGCCCATGAAAACTTGGAAAGGATGCAGGCTTAGAGCTTGCTGTACTGGTGGGTGGGATGTGATTTTATTTGGGGAGATGGTAACTTTTCAGCAACATCCAGATGATAACACTGAGACTATAACAAAGACTGTAACTGCATTTAAAATCAGTAAGGAAATCTTCCCAGAAGACAGGATTCTGGAAATCAAATACCTCTATCAGAGAGGGAGGTGAAGGACAAGGCTCTGATGTTTGAAGGATTTTTTTGTTTAAAATGAAGAAGCACATTTTAGTATTGCATTTTTAGGTCTAGATTTCCCTTACAGCATTTTCTTAAGAAATTCCATCTGTATGCCAGAGTAGACTCTGAATATTAAAATTATGTGCTTACAATTGCTTTATTTTTACAGTATGATTGGAGTATATTATAATGTGAGCAGAAGTTGTCACTGAGGGACAGAGTCTTACATGCAGAAATGATGGAATTTTTTAGAACAGCTTTATTTTCCTTTTGCTCACAGCCGAAAGACACTCAGCAAGCACTCAGTAGAAAAGCTTCTGCAGTGAATATGGAGAAATTCAAGAAGTTTGCAGCACGACGAAAATGGAAAGTAAGTCACTCAATAACACATCAAAATATTGGTGACATATAAATGCAGTAGCATTGCCTGTTCCAGGGAAAGTTCCATTTAAGAGTGGAAAATAAGGAAGAAGAAACACGTTCTTATGTCACTGGGAATAAATTAAGTGCTTGAGTATGGTAGTATGGGAGAGGACTTCTTTGTTAATGATCTGCATACAAATGCTTGCATGTGGATTGTTTGCTTGTGCTTCTGATGGAGTATAAATAACAAAAGTTGAAGTTTCAAATTCAATATAAAAAGCAGATGGGGTGTTGAAGTCAAACTTCAGTTTGTTTTGCTAAGTCCTTTAAAATCTCTGCAATAGCATCCTCTTTGAATTTCCTGATTTTTTTTACATATAGCTTTTTTCTTACTATTTTTATAAAGCAATCAGTGCGCTTAATATCCTTGTGCCAAAGATTATCAAGATCTTTCTTGTCCAGAAGTAGCATGAGCGTCGCTAGAAGTGATGATACTCTGGTAAGTGTGTTCTTACATATTTGGAATGCTTTATCACACATGAACTTTGCCAGTTTCTAACTAACAGAAATATTAGGCTCTTGAAAATTTGCATAATTAATTAATCTCATAAGTAGGAAGAAGTAGATTGTCAGGCTATGAAGGTCAGTTATCCATAGTTTGATCTTCTGCATCTTGAAATCTTGAAATTTATTTTATCGTGTTGAGGATGATACCTGCTGTTAAAAATTAATTTCTTGGTTTTGAAGTTTGATTCATGAGGATTTTTTTATACCGTAACAATTATATGGTGAAAAAGTGTCATCTGAATTTTACTTATCATTTACATCATCATTGTGTAGACTAAAATAATATTACTTATATTTCTTTTTTTTTTTTT
>WAAE01014891.1:0-13974 GCA_013400495.1 Nicator chloris
TGCCCATGGCAGGAGTGGGATGGCTGAGCTGTATGACTCCTTCCAACCCAAACTATTCCATGATTTTGATGAATTTAAGATATAAATGTCTCCAGCAGTCACTGGCAGAGGGTGTCCGGGCCAGGCTACAAAGGGTGCCACAAATACTCAGACCATGGATCAAATGCTTGCTTTATGTGCTGGTTACTCATGCCAACACCCTTATCCTACACCAAGTGCAGCTCCAAGGAGGAGGCAGAGGAATGGAAAAGAATGGTGACCACAACATCAGTAACTATGTGGCTGCAAATTAACAATGCCTGTGTCTCTGACAGCTCTCCTTTGGTCTGCCCAGTGCCCACTTGATCCCAGCTCAGCTGAAAAGCAGCAGAGTTGGCTGCTAACAGTCCCCAGGCTTCCAACCACCTCTGACTACCCTCCAGGTTTATTACTGATTTTCCTGTGTGTTCCAGCTCCATGCTGTCTGCACTGATTTATTCCATATGTCCTAAATTGAAATGTGTCATGGTATGGAGGAAGTCAGTAATCCCTCTCAGGTTTCTGTTGGATACTGCTTGAATCTCTCTGCTGTCTGCTCTTTATGCTAACCCCTGGAAAAGCCTGAAATGGTCTGAAATACCAGCTGCTTCTTTCTTTTGCACTCTTGCTTTATCTCCTGATAGTCAACTTTTCAGTATTAAATGCTATGAACCCACAGCTGGGCTCATAGAGAAAATACAAAGGCCATGAGAAACATTACATTTTGTCACCTCAAACTGGGTTTGCTGTGGTGCAATCACCTGCCTGTGATCTCAGGGGTGCAGGTACCTCCTGCCCTGTCTTGTGCCACCCCAGCTTCACTCCTGGGACAGCAGTGACACAAGGACTGTGGCATACCTACAGTCTGCAAGGAATTCAGGCATCTCTCCTGTTTCTGGCATGCGTGGCTCCTTCGTTATGCTGCAGAAGAGTAATCCTTGCTGCACTCCCTTGTTTGAAAAAGAAACAAAAATCTCCCGCTGCTTTAATGCAAAGCTGAGCCTACTGAGCTGTTTTTAAAACTAGATTTTGAAACCCAAACTTGTTGATATCTTAAGCTGTTGTATGCCCTGACAAATGGGCACAGAGCAATGTACTATTCTACCCTGGATATGACCTACAGGGAACATTAATATTTCCTTAGCTTTGAATTTCCTGAAAAGGCTCGTTTTGGTCTTTTTTCTTTTCCAGAGAGAAGTCGTATAGGTTTTGATCAAAAAAAATTAAAATCCTTGTAGGACTGCACTGCTGTATCTGCATCCTCATTTATTCAGGGTGTGTGTCCAGACTGACAGCTGGCAAAGGCAAAATGCAAGAGGCAGCAGTGCTTTCACAGGGACTGTGAGGGTAGAATGAATCAAGTGCCTTAGAAAGACAAAAACTCTCTTTTCTGGCTGTCAAAGCCCTAACTTTGACTTGCCATTTTCCAGCACAAACGCTGCATTGCACATACCAAATTTTGGGGACAGAACAAGAAATATTGCGTGTTGCTCCTGTTGATTAAAACATAACCAAGGTTGTTCCAGGTGCCCCAGCAGTAGCAGCAGGAAGGGACGGATTTAGAATCGAGTACTTCAGAAACCAGAGTATATGAGTATATCTGTCCAAAGTGTCCAGTAACAGAAAAAGAAACAAGTTATTTAAACGTTAAATGAGAGTGGTAAAATACTTGTTGATCATCTCACTGAAGTCTACACTAAATTAGGGTTTCTTGCAGTAGGTTTCTGAATTTACCTAAACAGGTAGTTAATATAGATAGTAATATTATCTAGAAGTACCCAAAATTTCATTTTCATCTGAGTTATTTTTGTCTCTTCTATGTATATATAAATTTTCTTCCCTTTTTGATGAAGAATTCTAGACTGTTTAAATATATTATCACCACTCCTTTTAACTTTTTTCTCCTGAAATACCAATAACAAAGATGACAGCCAAAGTGAGGGGTTGGTAGGAAAAGGGTTTCAGTCTGGCATTGAATTTCAGATGGTCACAACACCGCCCTTACTGGTCCGTGTGACATCTATTTTAAATGCAATGCACATGCAGGAGCAGTGAATGAAATACTGTGTTAAATGGACTCATGAAAAGCAAATGACTTTAGGGGAAGGCAAAAAACCCCCTGATAACTCACCATGCATCACAAGAAATAAATCCAGAAAAATCTTCCTGCTATGGTTGTTATGGTCTTTGTGTATATCTCTTTTTAATTATTATTTCAATAAATATGAATGACCAGCATATAAAAATTTAGGCCAAACAAATGAAAAAATGTGAACTACAGATTAATGCATGTTAGCGAGTGATGGTATTTGCTTAGGGAGTCGTAGCACATTTATCAGCCCTGATCAATTTACTGATCCTAAAATCCCGTTTGAAAACAGAAATCCACATGCAACTGCATCACACCTGAGCCTTTGTTACAGGTTATTGAGGCGGAGGGGGTAGATGATCTGTTACTCCACTGAAGCAAGTTCCACCCATCAAAAAGCAAATTTCAGAAATGGAGGGGATTTTTTCCACTTTGAATTAGGAATATAATTTTTTTAAATTATCTCTCACCTCATTTCTCAGTGTCTAAAGACCCTCTTGAGTCTCCTTTGAGGCCAATTTTTGATCAGTTTGACTACTTTGCTATGAGCTGATAATTGCTGTATTCTTTCTTTCTTGTAATTCTTTCCCGTTCTCGCCATTAGTGATGAATATTGGTAAAAAATACGTTAAATATTTCCATCCGTTTGATGTAATGTGGGTGTATTAATGAACATAAAAAATTTAATCTTTTACTTTATAAATAATTAATATAAATCANCTAAAATCAACTTTTATTATCTAGGCCTGGAGCTGGTGAGGAAAAGGAGTGGAGGAAAGGCAATAATCAATCCACTCATCCTCCAGAAATCCTTCGGTTCTTGAAAGTAGAAATGGGAACGTTGTTATTTTTAACCATTACTGTTGCTTATGATAAGCAGTGACAGCACATCCCCTCCACAAAGCAAGGAAAGAACAATCTGACACATTTTCTCAGTTATACTAATTATTATTAGTAATAATAATATAATTTATAATATAATGTTTAATGAACACTCAGTTTATTTTAATGCTGCTATGTGTATTGTCATAGAGGAAATTTCAAACAAGGCTAATGTAGGACGTGGAAACAGACTCAGAAATGGGTGAGTCTGTTTATGGCAGGCCAGGAGATAAGATTTAGTCCATCAAGATCATAACTGGTTTGCAAATAAATCATAAGGCACTGCTTAGGTTTTCCAATATTTTGAGTCATACAGGCTGGAAAAATCAAGGTTGTTGCAGTCTTTTGTCCACAAACTTGTGCACAGAGAATAGCAGCTCTGAAAAATGATAATAGTTAGCTGAAGGTTGTTAAGGAGGGAAGTTCCCATCCAACAGAGCAAGGCAGCCTGGGCACAGCCACTTCTGCCCAGTAGTGCTGTGGGTTTCCTTTATTTGCGATTTTCGGCTGTGTTTTTTATGTTCTGTGAAATGAATGAGTAGCATTTAAACTGCACTTTAACATAACAAAATAACACTGGTTCTTCCAGCTTGGCTTTCAGGAAATAAACCAAACCTGCTCAGATGCTCCCCAGTAAGAAGTTTTGTTTATTTTCTGTGGGTAACATCCCAGTTTCTTGGATAGTGCTTCCCATCACTGCTGTAGAAATGCAATAAATGGGGTCATTCACACTATTGTTGGTGATGGACAGCAGACAAAATCCCTGGAGCTTTGGATCAGCTCAGAGAAGCACTGATAAATCTGAACTTTCTGAACTCCAGGAGGCTCCTCTGGCCACCTCTTTAACGCCCCACTTTATTTTGAGTTTCCAGCAAGGAGCTCTCTAAGTCTGTTTGTTTTTTGACTTTTTGCCCCACTGGCCACAACTTGTTTTCACTTTATGGCAGACAAATTTGGGTTTCCATCATGGAGCACTGGTGCCAGAGGACTCTATTTCAGTCTCTGACACAGCTACAAGACCTTTATCAGCCCTAAGGCTCCAATGAAAAGGGTAGCAACAAAATAACGATGAAAATCTGGTTTTGCCCACCTAAACCAGTTGTTGGAAGAGCAAAGGTGACTCATTGTCCTCAGTGTACCAAGAAAACATTGTGCAATCCTTTGCCTTCACCGAAGTGGCAAAATATGAAGCATAAAGGAGATTATATGTTATATTTAAATATTTTTCAATATTACATTGTTATTACATTATTACATTGTTATCTTTCTCTAAAGGAGGTGGCAACAAGTTCTAAACCAGTTATTTTTTGTCTTACTTTTTTCATACCCCTTATGAATGGTTAAGAACTTGCAACAAGTTAAATCCCTTTATCCTCAGAGTTTTGTAGACACTTTTTTAAAAACTAATTTTGCATGACTTAGAACTGAAGGCTCTTATCTTCCTGACTTATAAATCACTACACTTAAAGATTGTCATCCTAATGACCTGATTTCAGAGCCCACCTAAACTAAAATAAGGCGAGATGCCAATAATTCACTTGCCATGTTGCTCCAGAACATGCTGGATTTTTCTGAGGAAGCAAAATTTCCAGCTATTGTGCACTCGACAGATTTCCACCCTGCCCGAGTCTAGAAAGAGATTTCTTGTGGATATCAGAAATATAACTCATGCCACTTCTTCTTCATTTAGAAGGCATAACATACTATGTAACTATTAATAATTACCAGTCAGATTCCGGACTGTGTTTTTATCATTGGAATGTTGGACCTGGAAATAGCAGCACAGGCACACACATTGGGTTCCCAAAGAAAATATTTCCAGAAGAAAGCAGCACCCATAAAACTTGAAGTGTTAATTCATTGAGTTTAGATGATGAAGTGAATAATTAGCAGGCTTCTACTGAATAATCTGTTTTGTAGATTATTGAATCTGTTGCCAGTGTTAAAATTTTCCTGTCCCCACAGTGGATGATTTAAAAGTCTAAACCAAATAAACTGACCAATATCTCATCAAAATTGCCTGAGTTTCCTCTACTTTCTCACTTGGCTGCACTTGTTTGCTAAATCTTTTAGCAGCACAGAGTTGTTGGTATTTGAAATATATATATATTTCTTCCAGACTAAATATCTGGTAAATATTCCACTCTGAAAACAAAAGAAAGCAAAACAAATAAAAAGAAACTCTTACTTTTAAAAATAACTCCAGAAAATAAAACTATTATCAAAATATTTCTGTTAGTCATGGATTAATAGCTGATTAATAACCAAAATAATTTATGTTTTTAGAAAAAAATAAAGGCAACATCTTCAGTACAGACTTTTTCCCCTGCAGTGTGTTCCTCCTTTTCTTTTGTGAAAAATACTGACATTTATTGGTGTTTAATAAGGACTCAGTGATTTATTCAGCATTGCCTTCCAAGAGATTAGGTTTTCAGATCAGTGGATGAAAGGAAAACAAAGAGGACATAAAGTCTCTGTTCCAGGAGAGCACAGTAATTTTGCAAACCACAAGAATGAAATTTAGATTTACACGTGACCCAAGAAACAGGTAGAGCTGAGGGATGTTTCTCCTGTTAACAATCCTCTGACTCTCTTCTCACTGCAGAAATTCCATGATTTAATCTTTATAGGTGAGGGTACTCATTAAAGGCTGGAGCTTGGAGAATTGGATCATGTTGGTGCTGAATGTTTTGGTACAAAAGGAAGTACAAAATGGGGTTCCCAGGTGCTACCATCCACACCTGCAGGGCTCTTGGCTCTCACAGCACTGTGGCTAACAGTGGCACTCCTGTAAACAAGGCACATCTTGGCAAAGACCACCTCAGGTTGCCACAAAAACACAGGAATTAAAAAAACCCTTAGAACCCCTATGATGCCCTCTGAGCCATGTTCCTCACCACAGACATCTCCCAGGCTATTACACTCTATTGTTGACAGTTGTTGGGGAGAAGTAGCTATTTAGCCATAGGATGCATTGGGTTTGTTAGAGCTGATTAGTCACAGGTTTACACCAAACTCCTGGGGAGGCAGTTTCTGGGTGCTCTGCTTTGTATACTGTCTGTGGGAAAGGCTGGAGAGGGAGGCCAGGCTCTCATCCCCTTGTTTTTCTGGGATCACTTTGATTGGGAACACTCCCGGCTTCAGAAGCACAGACTGAGAACAGGAAATTGTAGCTGGACTGGCAGAGGCATGGCCACATTCTGGCACCTTGTCTGTACATATGTGCTGGAGGAACACATACCTTTGAAGATGAACTCCATGTGCTGTTTCAGAATGTTTATACACGAAAAACCAGTTTCAACACTGGCTTTGGTACCTCTCAAATAAATGAGACAAGAAAGTAAAACACTACTGTTTCACAAGCTCACTAATCCGATCCTGATTCTAGGCTCTGCAATGTATTTATAATACTTCACAACATGTGGTGTCTAGAGGAAACGCTACCTTCTTTCAGCAGTCTGGCAACTGTGTTGTGAGATAGTGTAACGACAGGAATGAATCAAGAGGCTTCTCTGGTTTGCTCTGGCACAGGAGTAATCTGGACACAAGTGCTTCTAAATGGCGTTTTCAAAACTTTCCATGAGATAGTGGTGGTTCTTACGTGATTTACTTCAAAGCAAAGCAGATATTTCTGTCCCCTCTTACACATCTAAAGGCACCACGCCTTGGAGTCAGACATTATATCCTTTGCTGTGCATCCCATGCATCAGAGTGAGGTGGAATAATTTATCTCTCCAATTAAAGGAACTACGGAATTGTAAAGGTTTTGAACAAACCTGTGCTTGTACAGGAATAGGTGTAATCTTTCCATTTGTTGGTCCCTCCTGTGCTGGCTGCTGCAGGAAGTGGCTGCATTAGCACAAGGGAAAACCCATCAGACACAGCTGGGTTAAAAGCTATTGTCATCTGACTGCTGAATTCACACAAAGGCATTTTGGCTGGTGGCCTCCAACAGCTGGCCCCGTTACAATCAGAATTTGTTAGCTCTGCTGGTGGGTTGTTGGCTATTTTTGTGCCCCTGTTTCCCTGGCTGGGATGCCTGAAAGGTGTCAGCATGTTGTGCTGGCCCTTCACCGCCTCAGGAAGGTGAGGTGTTGATGGATCCTACACGGGGTGCCAGCCCCACAATGGGACTCACATGGCTTGGGATGCCTGAGACCCCTAAGAGGAAAAGGAGATGGGGATGAGATGATCACAGAGCATTTGGGACAGGAAAAGTGAAGGAAAGACCCTCTGCAGGAAATATTTTAAGCTTGGTTAATTGCTTGGTGATCTGCAGCAGAATTCCATGTGATTGCACGCTTGGGCTGCTCCAAGGCATCTTCTCTTTCAGTATCTTTGTCTCTCCATTGACGATCTGATGTCAAAGCATTGGTTTATTAACTCATATACTCTACATTTCCACCAAAACTGAAGTGAAATGGGAGCAGAGAAGGTGGGATTTGACCTCCTGTGGAGCTGAGCTCATTAAGGCACATACACAGCACCAGCCAAGGCGCGCAGAAACACACACAGGGTGCCAAGAAGAGCAGACCTGGAATGGTCTCTGTGCTGTGTTCTTTAAAAACAGAGCAACCTCATGGGTTTTCATTCAGAGCCAAGCCAGTTTCACAAGTACGAGGATCCAAGATTGTCCCTGTTCAGTAAAATTAGTCCCAAATGTTGTGGCCATGGAACACAGCTACTAAAAATCCCTGAGCAGTTACAGTTCTTGTTTTTCAACCTGATGTCCTGATGTTAGAGGTGTTGTGCCCTGTCATGCTTTGCACAAACTCAGAATTATATGGTGCCTTGGCCTCCAATATTCCTATCCTAAATTCCTCCTAGAGTTACTCCTCTGAAGTTTCCAACTCACTATGTATTTTAAACAAACTTCAACAGAGAAAAAACTGGAAAAAAATGGAAAATCTTTGTTCAAATTAGCTAGAAAAGACTTGAAATTAATTCTGTAACTTAAAGACTGCCACAGTAGAAAGTACTTTGACAAGTGCATAGTAGTAGTTAGAATGTACTGGAAAAGGGACAAGTAAAAATCCAGAAAAAATAAGGAAGTTTACTAAAACAAAAAACTGTCCTGGTGTTCAGATACTAAATCTTTGTCAAAAATCATTACTACGATCACAACAACAAACTATGGATTAAATTTTCTTTTTCCTATATGAATCAGGCCTCTTCTTCATTAAAACATTATGAAGGATATTACTGCAGTATGAAGAAGGGTCTTTCTCTAAGCCAATGGATAATTTAATATGCAATCTCCATCAGTTCCTACGTTTACACATTGCCTTGCCAAGATGTCAGTGGAAAAGCGCCTGCCATAGTTTCTGAATATCAGCTATTAATTAAGTTACTTGGATTTTTCTTTGAAGATAAAATTTAGTCATAACAAATTAAATTTTGCTTTAAGACTGAGAAGAGCTATCATGCAAAAAACCTGGTTGCTGACGCACCAGATGCACTGCATTTTCCCTTTCCTGCATGTTATATTTATTAATAAAACAAAACAAATCCATCAAACCCCAAAGCTGAATAATCTGCAGAGAACAAATTAATTGAAAGACACCAACCCTTTCTGCTTTCCCCCATTCTCCTTGGCCAGTGATGTAGTGTGTGGTAGATCCTTTAGCACCACAGTTAATTGTTTATACTACAAAGTCAGCCTTCCTTGCTGGCTTGGATAATCTTGCCAAGTGGAATTACAGGGCTGGTCCCCTGCCAGACTTTACTCCCAGACTTCATTATTTAACTGTTTCTTTGTGCAGGCCTGGGTTGTCACTGGGGCTGGCATGAGTCACTGGGCACACACCCACCAGGGCTGTGGGAACAAAGTGAGGGACCCTGCATGCACACACAGATATTACAAAAAGGAGGCCTCACTCCCTCTTCCAGCACCTTAACAGTGTGTGGGAAGAGAAGCTTGGAAAACCATGTGTGGTGATCACAAAGGACCCAGAGCTCATTTCTAAGAGAAATCTGAATTTTGCATTAGCATCCTTAATTCCTTGCAGAACTTCCTAGAAGGTAGCTCCTCACTGGACACCTGGCTGTGGGACCAGTCCTCCTCCCCTGCATGGTGTTGTGTTTGCAGACAGACAAAATAATTTATTGTGTAAAACAAGTCTTTTGAAGAGTACAGAGGCCTGCAGCCCACAGTGAAAACGTGATCCTGGCCATGCTGGTGCTGGCACTGCAGAAATCTCACAAAGCTGCTGTGTGGAGCCAGGCTCTGCCTCGTGGTCCCCGCCTGGAAGGTTCTGCAAGCGCTGCAGGGCACAGGGCTTATCACAAATGTGGAATGAATGAAAGCTGCTGTGACCTCAGAGGAATCCTCCATAGTTTTAAACTGACAGAAAGGATGAAAATTCTGATAGAAGGAACTTATTGGTGGCCAGAAGAATTTGAACAAACATTTGCTCATTAAGAACACAAAAGAGCACCAATCAGATGCATTGTGGAATGGATAAACAGAGTATAGTAGGAGCATTGTTCCTCCTTCCATCCCCAAACTTCACTGGCATTTCAAAAATTCTGCGCACAAGGGTCCACCTGAACAGCTGAAAAAGAATAAAAATCTTTTTCCCATTTCCTGCATCCTTTCATCACTGTGTTCTCTTTTATTTTCTTAACACTCTAAATAAGACTCATAAAAGAAAATCTTCCATAGGTCAGTGAAAGGTTTAGTGAACACCATCCTGTGAGTTGCTGCTGGTGCTGAGCTCTTTTTCCTGGGCTTCCAAGGCCTCATTGTGGTCTTCATGTTTCTGAAGAGCTCCTTTCAGCGACATGAGGAAAATGGTACTTTTCAATTTATTTCTGCCTTTGAAGGAATTAAGGTGGTCATTTAAAGCCCTTCCTTGTAGTGGAATTTCTAAACATAAAGGGAAGGTTTTAATTTTTTTTATAGAAACAAGAAGAAATGGCAGAGGACAAACAGGGATGAATGCAGTGACAGGAGCCAGGAATTCCTGCATTCTCCATCTGACTCTGATCTCTGGGGTCTTTATCACATGACTGGGTTCTCATTCCTTGGTGCCCCTCCCTTTAAGACAGCAATTTTAAATTAAAGTGAAAGCCACGCAATGTAAATCATTACGTGTTGAGGAGGAATTCATTAGCAGATTCTTGGAAGGTGGCCTTATAATCACGTTGTGGGGTGGTTGATTTAGCTCAGGAAAGACAATTAAATAGCCACAAGAAAGGCTATTACAGCTCACAACTTGTGCACTTTGCTTGTCAGGGCTGCAAGTCTCTGGGCCCAAGAGGGTCTGCGTGCTGCTAAGGCAAGAACTTGTGCAAGCATCAAAGATCCTTGAGTCTGACACAGGAATGAAGAAATATGTCACTGCAGCTGAAGCCTCTTTTGTGAATCACTAAAGCTGCAGAGAATGGGAACAACCGGAGGCCGAGGATTTCCTCAGACGTCCCTTGGGGTCATGCACAGTGGGGTAAAGCTGATTCTCTATGAATGCTGACCCCATTTGAATCCAGTAGGTGCTCTGGGGCAAATATTTAAACTGCAAGCAAGGGTTCTGACCACAAAGCAAACATTTAAGAAATGCATGATGACTTCTGATAGACTTTTTTCCTACAACAAAGTGTGACATTGCAGCTGGGGCTCTTGGGACTGTGGAGCAACCCAACCCCAGGCTGTACTGGAAGGGTGAGGGAGCTGGAAGTTGAAAGATGCCACTTTCAGAACTCTTGTGTAGCAGGGAGCTGAGCTGTAACTTTTCCAGTTCCCTGAAGCACTACTTGCCCTTGAGGCAATTGGTCCTGCCACGGTCTTGCTCCACAGCTGCCTGCACCATCACCCTCTCAGTGAGCTGTAAACCTTAGAACACACCTTTCTTTACACAGAAAGCTCCTTCTGAGTGTTTACTTTAAAAAGATCCTTAAGATATCTCTTATCCTTGCCTCATCTATTCTCATCTTACAGCACCTCTTTTTCTTCCCGCTGCCTCTGTCTTTCCCTTCCTAAATCTGATCCAGCTCAGAAAATGCTGAATTTCCCAATACCAGTTTTCCTTAACTTTTCTCCTTTTCTCTTCATTCTTTCCATCATATTTAAAAAAAAATCTACCCTATTTTTGCTGATGTAAGGCATCCCCCAGTGTTTAGGAGCAAAGTATCCTGTGTACCCCATCCTCACATCCCACCCGTGAAGGGTGCAACCTCAGCTCCATGCCATTCCCAGAAAGGATTGCCATGTTCCAAACCACAAAAACAATTTGGCCAGGCAAGGCAGACAACCTGGCAAGGCAGACACTGTGCCTTTTCTTTGTAGGTCTCATCCAGGCTCCTTGGTTGGAGCCTGGAGAAGGCTCCCCAGCCCCTCCTGCCTTGCCTGCAGATGGCAGCTGCTGCTGTTGCAGGAGGAGATATTTCCTCCTCTCTGCCTTGCCATTAATCTCTTCTGGAAGTTGTGGCTGCTGCTGCTGCTAACTTTGGTGAACCCAGGAGCAACAACAGCTGTTCCTTCAATGAACCTTCCCACCATCAAAGGAGTCTGGGAATCTGTTCCCAATTGTGGACTGGAAGAGGCTGTGCTCAACAACTTCACCACTCCCATATTTTTTGCTCCCTTTTAGAAGAATGAGGTATCAAATAACTCTCCATTTTAAACCATCAGGAAAATTACATATCCTCTGCTTCGAGCATATGACCCTGGAAATCACAGGGCAGGAGGCCTCAGGGTTGTGGCTGTCTAAATGTAAATTACTCCCTGCCTGACACTATGGCACTGTCACAGTTTTGGAGCTGCTGGATGTGGCACATGGCAGCACAGCACCTCAACACCCCTGACACCAAAGACCTTCCAGAAGCCCCAAGGCACCTAAATTCCAGTTTGTGTGAAGCTGTCCTGGAGCACAGCTGGGCAAGCACAGACACACTCTAAATAAAGGAAATTTGAATTGGAAATACTTAAATGTTTCATATTTAGGCAAATCAGGACCTTTTTTGACGCTGGTTCCTCAGAACACTCCTGCTAACTTCAGCTCAGCTGCTGCACATGCACTCTGCAAGGTTGTGAGTGTTAGAAAATCACAGAATCCCAAAATGGTTTGGCTTGGAAGGGAAATTAAAGTTCTACTCATTCCAAACCCCTTGCCATGGGCAGGGACACCTTCCACTACTTCAGGCTGCTCAGATCTTACCATGAGATTAATCTCATCAGTCATGGAAATACTTGATTGTTGCTTACATCATCTTCTCTTATTTATCCATGCTAAAGTATGGTTTCCAGTTGTGGGTTCTTTTAATCTGGTTGCTTTTTTTGTTGGTTGTCTCCCTGGGTGTATTGCCTGAGCCTGAAGCACACTAAAACATATTATCCCTTCACTGAAAACAAGAAAAAGAGCTCTGTTCCAGCAGTACAACAGATATGGCTGAGGTGCGGCTACAATTCACTCCATTAACCTTTTGAGAAAGCTTTTTTAAGTTATTTTATTCCTGCATTTCTGTTCAGCTGAAATATCGCATTCAGCAATGTCATAACATAATAACCACCAAAGCAACAAAATGCCTCTGTAGAAACATCCAGGGCCTGATCCTTGAGCTCCTTAGTGTGCAGTGACACATTCTGTCCTTACAGATGGCTCCAATACTCTTCAGAAACAGCACACTGGGTTTTTTTTGTTCCCTAAGAATAACAAGTTGAAATTTTTCTCCTGTGCAGAGGAAATCGTAACTACAACCCAAAACTTGTTTAGGCAAGCCATAGAAAAATGAGGTTTGAACTACAGACAGAATAAATAGAACAAAAGTGAAATGACAGACAATCTGTTTCAGTGGATTTCCCATACTACTTGTTTACTTTTTTCCCAAGTTATATGCTCTTGCTGGTTTAAATATCTGTGGAAGTGGAGCATTTATAGCTGAGACCTAATTCAAATATACTTACTGTATAATGCAGCAGAAGGCTGGAGATCTGGAGCTCTGGTTATATTTGACAATGTATGACAGGTCACTTGGGTAGTTAACTTCAGATCTGGGCTTAAAAACACTGAATTGCTCATTTTGCTTTATGTATTGATATTTACAAGATGCTTGTCCTTGGCTTCAGTTTCCTAAAGGAGGTACAGAATGATGTCCCAAAGTCTCTTTCTTCTCTGCCATAATTTCTTTCCTAATCCAAACATTACATAAGAGTTAATTTGAATGAGCTGGAAATTTTTATAATTTTCTTATGCATTTTTTGTTCATTTTGTATGTGACCATGACCATGGAGTTATCCTGGTGTTGCTGAAAAAGAAGCTCAAGGCCTGTTAATATAATAACCCTGTTTAGCAAAAAAACAAGCTCAAGAAAATTTTGCAGTTTAGGATGTTTGGGAGATTTGAATTTTTTTTTGTATGCCTGGATTTTCACTAATGCTGACCTCAAACTCCTCTTTTACCAGACATGGATATCTTTCCAGCATGTTTTCCTTGTCATTTTGGAAGTGCAGATGCATTTGTTAAATGAATATGTTAATGGTGTGTGGGAGAAGGGCATCAAAACTACCATAAGACTGAAAAGGGAGACTGAGGTAAGAAATCTGTCAGATTTTTTTAATTCTGATTTTTTAATCCCTTAGGGTGTTTTGTTTCCTTCTGTTAGAGCTTATTGACACAGATTTCCCTTTAATCATAGCTCGTCAGGCAGCATCCTGCTTCTAAAATTTACTTCAACCATTCACCATTAAAAACAGCACAGCTGAAACATCTTTCTAGAACACATCTTTTGAACCTTCTCACTCCACAGAAGTTAGTTCTGAATTATTACTCCTTTCCCTCTGGGAAGATATTGTGGTCTGCAAAGAAAGCTGTTTTGCAGGGTATAAAAAGAGTTGTCTTCTTTGTAGCTCTGTTATTTGTAGGGCATAGTATGTGCATGTATTTAGGTATTTAGGGTTCATCCTTTTATCCTGATATTTCCATACTGTGACAGAAAACCCCCACGTTTTCTTGCTCACTGTCTCTTTTCCTTCCTACCTTCCTTCCTTC
>WAAE01014892.1:0-18158 GCA_013400495.1 Nicator chloris
ATTTATTTATTAATACAAAAACTAAAAGTAACTTCACTCTTATTTGATGTGTCTGTTTTCAATACGCTAACTGAAAGATTAGGTGGTAGGATAATTTCAATTTTCCAATGAAAATTCAGAAAAATTATTTTGTTGTAAAAAGACATAAAACACACAAAAAAATCTGTTTCCCGCTTTAAGAGCCTTTACATTATTTTTTGCTCCTTGTTGTTCTGCCAGCTCAAAAAATTGGTCTTCAAAAAGTTAAAAAGTTTAAAAGTTTCACTGTATTAGCATTTATTGTGTGATCTTGAGGTAAATGGAAACTGTAAGTCTGAGCTGAATAGACCATCAGTTATAAAGTCACTCTTCTAGTCATATAGCTCCTCTATCCCAAAATCTTATAAAAACATTTTAAATTATTAGGTGATTTCTAAGAGAATCCCTTAATGAACCATCTCAGCCCCATTTCTATCAATAAAAGACACAGCCCATTCTTATCTAAGATAAAAGATTAATTTCTTAAGGAGCATACAGAAATTTGTGCTAATTAAAGACAACATTAAAATCATACAAACTATAACTTGTCTAAAATATTTTGAGTGCAAGTTAATCTTTTATATGTTGCAGCACTTCAGAACTAGCATATACCTCCCTCAACTTTGAAAATTCTCACTTGGAGATTACATTTCTTAAAAATTAAAAACAATTCTGATCTTTGGTACAATTTGAATTAGAATTTAAGATGCTATCCTGTATTTCACTTTAAATGAAGACCAAATAGTCCTCAGAATGAAAGTCTGCTTTTGGGGATGCTATCAAAGTAAAGCAGACTACTGCATTCTTCCACACTCATACTGTGAAATTCCACTGAGAAGGGGCTATTCCCTAAACAAGATGCAGCAGAAGCACATTATTCATTCTCCAGTCTTAATTACCAAAACAACTACTTTGAGTTGTTTTAATTAAAAACTTTACAGATCTCTGCATGTGCTTTATACTAAAGTCCATATTCATGTCAATGACATATATGTGACCCCCTAAAGAATGAAAAATTAACACTTAAGTTGCTTTCTCAATTTAAATATTTCACTTGTTATGATCATTTAATGAGGCAAAAAACCCCATGACAGCTGCAAAGGCACCAGGTAGACATAATTGGATTTCAAATATTACAGTGATTAAGTACAAGGGGAAAAGAATGCTGTGAACCAAAAAGCTGCATTTCTTCTGAGCTACATGCAGCTGCACTGTGTAAGAAATATCTACCTGAAATGCTTCTTGGATTTTTATTGGTCATTGGGTTTACTCTACAAAATTCAATACATAAAAGTCACAAAAAATATAGTCAGCTGAACTTCGCAAATTGGAGCCTAAATATTATCTTCCTTGAAAGCAAGGAACACTGTTTTTAAGAGCAGAGTAACAACATTTCATATAACTGTAGAGTTTTCAAGCACAAATCTCTTTCAGTATTTTATTTTTAAATGACCCTTAATTAATTCAATACTATTTTATGCATGCAAAGGCATTAGTTCTAAATGTTCATGTAGAAGTGAATATTTAATCTCTTAACGTACAAGGTGCTTCGGGGTAATGTTTTCAAACTATTTACTTAGCTTATGTTAACACGACAAATTATTTCTTCCTAAAAGAGCTAGAAAAACTATCAGAATGCTTTGGAAGGTAATTATATCTGAAATTAGTAATAATTTTATCACATCAAGTAAAAATGAAAGAATGGCAAACAGAAGAATATTCCCAAAGGATTAACTATTGCTGTCAATCTTTCTACAGCTCAATTTTCTTCTCTACTTCACTTAAATTGTCACTTCTGCTACCCTTGATAGCAACTGTGTTTTACAGTATAGATACTAGAAGACTTTTTCCTAAATTTTTCAAGTAAAGACTACAAGCATAGTCAGTATTTTCTTCTACAAGAACACAGCTATTTTGCTTTCATGAATCACAGCCAAACTAGTAGTGTTCAAAGAAGTTTTCCTACCACAGGAAAATTAAAGACAGGTAAGGGATGATGATGTTGTGTGATAGGGTCACCAACACATAGGAACAATAAAAGTTTAAATACTAAAAGACAAAAAATGCAACGGTTTTAAAAGCTATTTGGAAAATTTGTCTAATTACTTCTGATGGTAGAACTTACGTTTGTTTGTGCATTAATATCAACAGTGAATGAAATACGCTACAACAAAAAAGGGAACATAGAGTCTCACAAACCCCTCTGAGATACATCTCTCAAACTAATCCAAACAAAAAATGAAAACTTCCTCTTTGGCAGCATAATCTCCTCCAGACTGGCTGCACCCTTTAGTAGCACACTACACACAGTGTAGATGAGACTTCTGGCTGCCAGATCTGGGTTTGTATTTCATTAAAAGAAGAATTTAAACTAGTTATAGGAATGAGAAACTTGCTCAGAAGTGGTGTTCTTCTGCACAAAAAAAAAAAAACCAAACCACCAAACAAAACAACAAACAACCCAATCTAAAAAACTCTCCAAATACCCCAAATCCACTAGCCTCATTTTTTTCCTTTTCTTTAAGTATTCAGAACCAGTTTTATTGGATGAATCTCTACACAAATTAAAATCCTGACAGGTAAAAGCAGGTACTTTCTTAGATTACTTCTAGGTACAGGCAGATGCATCTACTCCCACAGTGGCTCAGCAGGTGTTTATCAGCAGCTGGTGCCCTTTACTGGTTTGCCTTTGTAAGTGTTCCCATCAGATTTTCAACTATTTCAGAGGCAGCACTACACAATATACACACACTTGGGCAGCTGTGTAGAAAATGAAACAGGCTTAACATTTTATTCAAATCAGATGCAGTCAATTTTATCTCATGTTAATATTAAAAAGTCCATTTCCCTATTCATATTTACTGGTTGCATGAAAAGAAGCAACCTAAACAACTATTGTTGTTTGAAACTCTTACAAGACAGTATCTATTAAATATTTCAAAGCAATTTTTGCTTAGTGCATTATACACAGCCATGTAAGTTTAAAGAACAGACTAAAAGAAATTAAGCTCTCTATATTCACCGGTACAGATGTCCCTATTAGACTTTGACCCATATTATCAATTAATTACTCTTCTCTTTGAAATTTTCTCCCCAAGAAGAGAAAACTCAAGATTTTACAGCGCTCTTTTCAAAAAAACAAGGTTGTACATAGAGTAAACAAAGTCTCTCTAAATGAGAAGATCTGTTAAAGTTTCAATTACAACCTCAGTCATGAAAGGACATTTGAAAACATTTTTTATTCACAAAGATTTTTTTTCTTGCTTTATCTACACTTATAAGCGGGTTTTGCCTGTTGTCATTAATATCAAGCCCTTGAAAATAAAAATGTACCTAAAAACACAGCCCAGACTGAGACAACAAGGAGCATATTTACAGTTTTTCATAGCATCCTTGCCATTCTTAACATCTCCAATGTCTTAAATGTGGTTTGTTTGTGTAAGACCATCAAGCTTGCAAGATGTTAAAAGGATCTTATTATAAGTATGTAAATAAATAAGCTAACACACACAAAAAAAATCTATAATGTATTTGTTGGGACAAAAGGGTTCAAACCAGAAGATTTGACAAGGATGTAACAGTTTTGCTCTAAGTGACCTTGCAGCTGGGACTGCTAAGATCATTTTGTGTGGGAAAACTCCATTTATTATGCCTAGTGTTGTTCATCGTCTGCCTGTTTTGAAAAGCATTCTGAGAAGACTCCTGTGTTGAGATGACACACTCTCACAGACATGCTCAAGCCTCCTGCTAGGAAAGAGATCATAAAGGCACAGCCTTGTGATAAACTCAAACGTGCAAAGCCCTGTGATATATCAGGCTTTGTTAGCAGGGCTGCTACCTCCCCCTTCCCCCTGTGTCCACCAGGATGAGCTAAGCCTAAGGGAGCCTGTGTCCCTGTGTGTTGCAGAAGCCCTCCTGTTAGAGGGTAGAAATGAACTGAGACACAGACTTCTTGTTTATCACAGCATGAACAGTGTCTTGGTTTTTTCCTCTTTACAGCTCAGCCATCCTGACTCCAACTATTCACTGACTCTGGCTGCAGCAAGCTCCTCCTGTAGGTTTCCCTTGCAGCCTCTGACTGCTGGTTATTTCCTGCTAAACTCTGACTGAGTGGATTGGTTTGCAGACTCTGACTATAGGCTTTTACCTGGCTAGACTGTGACTGCAGGTTCCAACAACAGGCTCTCACTGCAGACCCAGACTGACCTCACAGCAGTGATTCTCTCTCCCCAGGCTCCTTCTTCTTCATAAGCTTCTCATTCCCTCTTCCTCAAAGTTCCTGCTCTTTCATAATTCCCTCCCTAGCTAACCCACTCCCTTTTATCACACTTATCTTTATTGGATATAGCTGAGACTCATCAGGGGGCAAGGCTGTATTGAGTAATTAACACAGCTATTACTTATCAGGGTTGAGGTCATCTGTATTCCCTTCTCCTACATTTGGATGTCTCTGCCACCCAGCCTTGCTAGCAAGGTGATGAAATAAATTCACTCTTTGCATGGCAGCTGTGGTTTGGTGGTCACCTGTATGTGTCAATTCACACAGTATTATACAATCTCCTATATCCTAACAACACCTGGAAACTGATTTTAAAAGAAAAAAGATCAATGCCTTGGTAATCTTAAAAGGATTAAACGCACAAGACTACAAAAGGTCTTGAACGAAACCGCACATGAGACTAGGACGAATGCAAGTGAAAGAACAAATGATCAGATCGTATTTTAAGCGCTCCATTTTAAGACACTACAAGGTAGTTAAGGACATTATATTACAGCTGAAAAGCAAGGAGAAGCCTATTGGCCAAAAAGGAAAGATAGCCTTTCATTGAAAAGTCATCTGGAACATTTCTATAGATGAGCTAAGACTGCACATGTTGCAAATGAAACCTTCATTCCGTCTGATTCCAAAAGGATCCAACTTGCCCAGTGTCAAACCAAGCAAATAAATCTGCTGTCAGTCTACCAAAAGACATGTTTAGTGCAGAGGTAGAGAGGGAACACTATTTTGGAATAAGAAAAGAGTTACATTCCTAACTGCTGTGCTAGTGGCTTTTTTAAATCAGAGACATATTATAATCCTGGTAAATCGAAATGATAAAGTATCTACAATACTTCCCTATTCTTATGGGACAATAGTAAAAGCCTATTTTTGTTATACTTTTCTGGTGAAAATCCTTCCAATTTGTATAAATATAGTCTATTTTTAAGTGGTCACATTACAGTGATTTGATCCACATCATCTTACCATAAATGAAAGTCAAATCATATAAATAGGCCAAGGAGGCTGTAGTTTGAGCAAAGACAGGCTTATATCTGATCAATTATATAACGCTTACCTCCAAAACTCATCTGAGATGTGACGTATTTGCTTCCTTTACCGTCATTCCTCCCCATCCCAAAAGAGGTGAACTGTTTATTACTTCCACAAGGGTGGATAGACACATATTGTTCCAGCAAGTGCAGGCTGCTGCTCAGTGAAAGCAGCCTTTTGCTTTTCATAGAATCTGACATAAAATCATGCTTCAGTTCTCATCTACCTCCAATTATTCATCATTCCCTATTTTTTTGCATCCTACATACATCTCTTATGAAGACAGAGATTGGCTTGACTATCTTTGCATACAGATCTTTCTTAAAAATAAAATAGTAGAAATCTGGCGAGCCAAGGGAAGCAAAGAGAAGGATATATAAAATAGTGGTCTATTAAAAAGCCTCTGTTATTTTAGTAATCAACTCTGCATTAATGGGAAATATTTATATACATACCAGATATAAATGTTGTACATATGTGTTTTAAATATATAGGTTCAGTTTATAAAGATATTTTTAAGTATCTAAAATGTATATATTACTGTCTTTTTTAAGTCTGTGATAATGTTGGACTAAGAATCAATGACAGACTCCAGAGAAGTCACACCTGCCAAACACGGAGATGCTTCAGAGAAAATAGTTTCAATTTCTCATCCTGCATTAAGAGATAGGTCCTCTCAGAGACTGTAATACTATCAAACACCTTTTTGTGAGTCAAAAATCACAGTTTTCAAATTCTAAACGTAAACCACAATCCTTACTGACAAGTACCACTGCATTTCAAAATATTATTTGAAAACAGTAATTATAAAAAATATAAGACTGTTCAATTTCTTTTTGTCTTTTCTCGGGTTTGTGTTTCCCAAGACATATCAGGTGAGAGTCTTTTTTCCCTGTGCCCCGTGCTGAAGCAGAAGAAGGAGTCGAAGCCGCCGTTTCAGGTTTTCTCTCAGTTGTTTATTATTTCTTATCTACAAATTCTTTCTGTGCCCTGCCAAGGTCTTGGTGCAGCAAGGGCATGAGATGACTCCCGCCCATGACAGGCGGGCAGAACTTCTTATACCATGTTCTACGTATCTTTTATTTACCATTAATCACCAATACCTACTGCTAATGTTAGACATGTCACCTCTATTCTACACCAATCCCTGTGAGCCACCACAGCAGAAAAATGGATACCAAGAAGAAGAACAAAAAGGACAAGGACCACACCCAGGTCCTCCATGTTTTTCTTTTGACTCCTTTCTAAAAATCCTAATATTCTACATTTGCACCCCGTGATTACTTTACTACTACTACTAACTATTATTTTTCTTACATTCTCGTGACTTGTAATTCATTTCACAAGCTGAAAGCTCTTCCATGGACTGAGATCCAGGACAGTGTCTCTCTGGGGCTCTGTGCAGGGCGGTCTCTGACCCCCTGCTGTCTCTCAGGGGTCTGTGCAGGGGGGTCTCTGACCCCCTGCCAGGATCTCAAACCCTCCAGGGCAGTCAGAGGAGTGCCCTGGACTCCAACAGTCTTTTACAATCACTACTTTAAAAGAGAAAATCTTTATGCTCAGTATAGCTCTTTTGAGATAGTTCATTGTTTTCTCTCTTGTTTCAGCGCTAGCTTAAACTCTTATTCTGATATTCTAGGAAACCTGCTTTATATATTTTGATACAGACTTCAGATATGCAAAAATACTCTCCTATTAGGATGAAGTAGATATAGGTGGAATTATGTTTGGAACAATAATCTCAGATTATGGGACAAAATTACCCATCTGTAAAGTATTTCTTAATCACATATTTATTTTTTTATATCTACCTATTTCATTACTAATCTCCATTGGTGTTAACTTTTCAACTTGTAAAGCTCCTCGTTATTGGAGAGTAGTCATAATTGCTGATCGTCCCAAGCTGTGCTCCTAAGAACTCTGCCTCACTGGAGCTGACATCCACCTATCATGTTAAATCAAGGAACCCAGACTTTCACATTTCATTATGGAATTAATTCAAAATTGTACTATAATATTTATAAAGCCTTGCTATCCCTGCAATGTACCTGTATTTCAAATACCATACCAAATCTATTTGACATGACCATATCAAGCTTCTTTTTCTCTAAACTATTTAAATATGTTTGTTTGTTTTAAAGGTGTTGCACAAAATAAGTAAGGTTATTAATCTGGTATGCCTTTAAATCAGTGATTCTATTGAACGAAAAGACCCCATCTTACTGGCAAAGCCACATTAGAATAGTAGAAAGGTTTTATGAATCCAGAAAATTGTTATGGTACCATTTCTGATATTAAAGGCTATATCAATAAGGTAAGACTTTTTTTCAAAATACTTTTTGATTTATAGTAACAGTAAGATGTTCTCCATTGCTGAAAGACAAAAGAACTTCTTAGCATTCAGGAAATCATATAGTCACATCTATCTGCAGTGAAAGCTGCAGTCAAGTGAGGCACATGTTTAAAAGTATTACATTCAATGAATTATATTCAAGCACAGCAATCTACAAAGTGGGATTACAGGTAAGTTTTAAAATCAGAATACCCCTTTACAGCTTGCACATCTTAGCAACAGATCTTTTTCATGAAGAGTTAATAAATTATTTCTACTAGGAAACAGGATTGTCTTACTGGAAAATATGATAATTTTATACAAGATGGACAATGAACTGCTGGTTCAGCATGAAACATATTTTTGCTTGCTTTTAGCCAAAGCAATAATATTTATTCCTAGAATTTTAATGAAACAATGCCTAAAAGCTTCGTTTAAGGGTAAGTGGAGTAATCAAACAATATCATGCAGAAATTTTACATATGGCATCTAGAATTCTAAAATCATGATAAAATACCATTAACTGAACATATTGAAGAAATTAAGCCAGAACTTGCAGGCTTTAAGATTATCATCAGTGTGGAATCTTAACTTCAATATTTTTATTCACCTGGAATTGCACATAATCAACCTTCTTTGAACACCCCTCCCTGAAATACAAAGACAGACTGCAAACCCTAATATATACTACCAGCCATTAAAGCAATGGTACCTTGACCTACATGGTTTTCCTTGTCTAAAGTTGGGACTAATGATTACAGAATTTGTAAACTCTCCTCAGAGCAATTTCTGAGCATTATTCATTGGATAAATGACAAGATTTCAATAAAAAGCAAAATTTTTTTAAAAATTATTCCATACAGTTCAACGATCAATTGCTGTTTGGAAAATATGCAACTGAAATATGCTCTAAGATCAACTTTGGAATTAATGATCCAATATTCTGGATGTGAAAAATGCAATTTATCCAAAAACATGCATACTTCTATTCACTAGACTTACCTTGTACAATTCTAAAAGCGAGAAAACATTACAGGAAAAGAGAGAGTATAGATTTTGTAATAATTCCTTCACATAGTGCAGAGAGATAAAAAACATACCTTTCTTATTTAGATCATTAAGCAGTGCTAGTAAAAGGAAATGGAAATAACATGACAAAAATAAATAAATCCTACCCTGCACACCCACTTTAGGTAAAAAGCTGAAGTAATTTTTCACCATCAGCAATTTTTTAGATAAAACCTGTTTTCAGAATCTTGAAGAGTAACTTTCCCTGGCCGGAGTTTATGACTTTAAAGGTACATTTATTTGGCAAAAAGCCTGGCACAAAACTACCTTTATAAGAAATACAAAATATATATTTCACTAATGGTCAAGCTGCATGTCAACTGAGCAAAGATAATAAAGCTAAGTTTGTGCTTTCCCAATTTTTTTAATTCTCGTTATTGAAACAACCTAGCTGGCACATCACTTGTACAAATAGTAGAACCATAATACTTCAGATTAAACTGGTGTGATCAATCAGCTACTTAGGAATCACCTGTGCTTGAACTGTGGTAAAACCACAGTTCTCTAAGAAATAATAAATGGCAAGAAAAGCAGGTGTCTACAAAAGGGGCTGGGGGTGGGATTTGTTGCCTTTCAGTAAGGTGAGAGCCCTTTGCACCTCCTTCCATGGGACACAGTGCACCCTTCTACCTCTGAACACCAGCGCCATTCCCGAGCAGCAGCACAGCTCTCTCTGCGCCACCAGCTCCTCCTCCCAACTCAACACAGGTAGCAAATAAACAATATGAGACGACACAGGCAGAGTGAGATTATTGGAGGAGGTGACACAGCAGTTCAGATCATAATGGAGAAAGGTAGGAGGCAAAGCTGCAAAAGGAGCAACACAGAAAGCAGGAGAGCGCTGAAGCCAGCTGTTTACGACATGCTATGGAATGTTTTTAGGGCTGCTAAATCGTGCAAGTTTGGTCCCTGCTGATCTCATATTTGCAGTGCATAATGGGATTAGGTAGGCATGGTAGCTATAAAAATCTAGACCTTTGTCAGTTCATATGAGTTTCATCCTAGCACCTGTGTTCTTTCAGGCCAGTGATTTCACTAATCATGAAATCATAAACTTTTTAGGAAAGCTCTGATCCTTTGCAAGGAGGCCCTAACTTAACTAAATACTTTGAAACTACCAGCCGTAAGGTTTCAGATAATATAGTACTAAAACTAGCCTAAAGGTGTTATTTCTTCACTCTGGAGCACAGTGGCAGATGCATCCTGGCTACACTGCCAATCCTACAAAAAAGAACCCTGTGTTAATATCTGTCCTGGTTTAAGGCATTGCTGCTGCCTTCTGTGTTGGTTCATAGAGGTTTTGCCATTTTGCCTTATACTTCCGCATAAGAAACTACCAAAAAAGGAAGCATATACATGTTTAAAATGTGGTTAATATGTGGTTTGTTAGAATTAGTGGCTAGAGGAATGCATTTCTCTCATCTCTTCTCAACCTGTGTTTACAGGAAACAAGAAAATCTAAATCTTAACTAAATGTAAATAATTTAAAATGCAAGATTACTTCCAACTTATATGATACAGAGCTTTAACTTCTGGACAACAATTCAAAATATAAATGAACTCCTTATGAACTCAGTTATGACCTTAGGAGTTTCGAAGATGAAATGCCATGGTGTATTCTGCAATAAATATTATCAGTCAAATACTCTCCCCATGCTGCTGACAATGTGAACAAAATCACACAGCTCATGAGAAACAGACAGAGAGTTCTTAAAATTATTTTTGTGCAACTGAAAACATACACACTAAAAAGAAAGAAGAATATTTGTAATTTTTAATACCATCAGGATTTCCCTAGAGAATAGCAAGTGCTCATAAAGCTCAATATATAATACTCAAAAGCCCAGCAACAATAAATGGCTTGGTTGTTCTGTGCCTTTTTTCCCCTGCAGATTATGGGTTGCATGTATATGGACTTGTTAAACAGGCTGAGTACCTTTATGTCTAGACTAAATGTCTTACATCAAAACCTCACCACTAATGTCACTTCATAGTAGTCAACAGCAGAACTGTCAGCTTCCTCATGATGCCTTTAGAAGTTCCTAGTCATGAATTATCTAGTTCTATTTACTGTCATCTCTACTCCTTGCCCACCTACTCAAATTTTAGATAATCCTGCAAGCATATCCATACAGAGATACATTAGAGATATTTGATAAGCACCTATACAGGCTAGGGAAACACCTGAAAATCATTATTTTTCTACTTTTGCTTACACTAGTTAATCAAAAATAAAACATATTGACAGAAAATCTTCATGCTCTCTAAACTTACTCTAGTTAATTGGCAAAAATTTGAAATGTCAACCAAGATGTTTCTGAGCTTAGAGATTTAAAACAGCCATGCAGGAAAAAAAAAAAAAAAAGAATTTTGCCCTAACAAAGGTACATCTTGACAAAGCATGTCTTAACTTACACACTGGCAATTCCAGCCTTTTTTAGCAACTTGATAAAAAATTTCTATTTAACAAATTTCAAATCTATGAGTCTCATTAGTGAAATCAAGAAGCTGAGAAGTCCTGCAGCTGGACAAACTTCATAAATTTGTCATCTGTTGTCGCAAATCAATACTAAACTTGGGGGCAGGAATTGCATACACGCATGTTCAAACAATCAAAATTGTATTTGCTGTTGACACTTCTATTTGATCTCATGTAGTAAGAATCGTATCAAAGAGTAAAGTTCTGAAGAAGATTGATTCTCTTTCAAACTTTCACTGTAAAACTGAAAAGCAGACCTCTTGATGATACACAAGCTACAAAAAAAGAATTACTTATTAAATTTGTATAACAGATGCATTTCTTAACATTTATTTTAAATACTATATGTGCAAAAATCTGCAAACTATTCATTTTAGATAGGTATTTTTCTGTCTGAACCATAATTTTTCTGAAACCATTTACTGCCTTTTGAAATATTGTTACTTTTGCAAAAGGTTTACAGATTAGTAGGTAGTATTTCGTTTAGGAAAAAGACATTTTATTGCAAAAAGCTGTCATGCTGAATATTGTCATATAACATGACAACAGCTGCAGTGGCTGTATTTTTCAATCTGGTTAAGGGCTGTCAGTCAATTCACAAACACAACATTAGGTATTGTCACCTAAGCAGAAGATGATAGATTCAGATTCTAAAACTGTCTTCTGTTTTGAAAGAGTTAAATCTTTAAGTAAGACAGTCTTTACTCAGAATCCCAATGAAGTGCTCTGCGTGTATTCTCATTTCCTGCCTTCCCAGAGAAAAAGGTGGAAAAAATGTATCCATGTTATATGCTGCAGAACTAAGAGACATAAAACCTTCTCTGTACACAGAGCTTGCTTTTTATGTCTCTGTTCAAACCAATACCAAATCTTCCACTTTTCAATAGACTTGACATATACAACAAGGAGTAAAAAGGTACCTGTGATGGAGTACTGCAAATTCTAGACTGTAAATAACTAACAAGAAATTTAGTTCCCTTACCTCAGCTTTTTCACCATTTTAAATCAGTAAAAGTTGAAATGTTAACATTTGTTTTATCCACATTTTTCCTCTCTGCTCTTTACTTTCTATCATCAAAGCACATTTTGAGATGACTTTGCACCCCATACAGTCTATAACACCATATTCAACACCCCTGAATTGCATCAGACACTAAGACTGGTGCAGAATAGTGCTGTGCAGTCAGAAGCCAACCTGTACAGGTCAAGGTACAGAAGCTCAGGCTCACTTTCTCCTGTGATCTTCAGAAGAGAACAGAATCACTGTAATACTTTCATGTCAGTGATTCAGATCACAGCTCAAAACCATAAATAACTGGAAATGCAAAGCCAAAGGAATTGAGAACTGCAACTCATGAACAAGTAGTTCAGATCAGAAATCCCTTGAATCTGAGTCAACATGAAAGGGATTATATCACTGAAGTATGTTCTCCAATAAACATTCTTCAAATTAATACTGAAGAAATTAACTGTCTGCATTTATCTATCACATACCACTGGAAAAACTGGCAATATTTCCAGTTGAATTTTGGTAATACAAAGTAAAAACTAATTTAATATCTTTGAAATGGTATACTCACCTCATCTAAGTCTTTAATATAAACAATTTTCTCTTCAATACCAATAGGCATTGGTTCACTATGGGGGATCTTCACCTCTTCATACATTTTATTGTTTTCTCGCTGAACTGACTCTGGTAAGAACACCTAAAAATGTATTACAGGAAAATGAACTAAAAGTATGAAAACAGAAAGCATCATTATGTATAGCTCACTTTGAACAATGCTTTATCACTTTCCTTCAAAAATGAAGCCAAACCAAAAGCAAATCTCACTCATTCATTTTATAGCTAGCACTGAACCCCCTAAACAGCAAATAATCAGTTTTACTACTCAGAAAATAGTCCCAAAACCCCAAAAAAGGTAACTCTGTTTTATTAAATATCAGAATCCATTAGGTCTAGAATTTCATAAAGCACTTATTTTGTTAAAGTCAATTCAAAGGTATCCAAAAGACAGAAAAACATTATCTTAAGAATATAAATTACCCTAGAAATAAAAGCAAATACATCAGTTGAAAATGGGATTATTTCTTCCAGAGTCAAAATAAAAATAGAATATATCAAAGTGTTTAAAACCCTCTGAAAAGAAGCACTGCTTCATACATTGGATTCCGAGAACCCTGCTGCACATTACTCATTGGGAAAGATGTACTGTTCAAGAAGGGTCATGCACCACCATACCTTTGCACCCCCAATGAATGCTGACGTTTTCATGGCTTCAGCTCGGGAATCATAGACATGTGGGTAACGAATTTTTTCGATGCTCATCTCTCTCTGTCTACCTAGGACTGGCATGCTTCGAGCATTCAGAAGTGCTAGTTCTCTGTGAGCAGAAAAATACCTGCAGTAATTCTGCCCATTTCAGGCTGCCATCACATAAACTGAGCATGGTATATTAAAGTCAGAGCAGGAAATTACAGAAAAAAAACTATACAGTGTTATTCTCTGGCACTAGTTAGACCAAAACCTTAGAACACACGGTTTAGATAAAATTCAGAAGCACAATCCAATAAGTGCAAGGCTTCACTAAAAGCAGGTTTGATTCTTTTTAAGCAACACAGCAACATGATTTCACTGTTAAGATACCAGTCTCACTATATTTTTCTCAATACAAAATACAATAGCTTATTTGCTCCTTATCCTCTCCCTCCTCTACTCCTCCCACTACCTTCTAGCTGACAACTTGGAAAATAGTACCCATTAATCTTGAGAGAGAAAAAGAAAGATAGTTCTGATAGATTTAGTACAGACTTCATAAATCCTAAGCAAGCAGTGTGCATACAGGAGCTAAGAAAGATAGCCTACCCCACTAATCTGAAATTCCAGCCCACATAGATGAGATCAAGAAGATTCTCATTAAGCAAATCACTGCTTTCTTTCCTGAAAATTAGGTTTCCATATTAAAAAAAAAATTCTACGCTTGTCATAGAACGTGACTTGAAGTCAGAATCACGTAATCACCAAAGTGAAATAGAAGAAAATAAACTGTTATGATATGTTGAAGTAGCAATTACAACACAAGCATTTCTCAACTTTTGGGATTTATTACCTTTGCATCCGCAGCTCTTTGGGATCAAAGCACATTTGTCCTTCTCCAGAAACTTCTCCATCTTCCCCAGCTTGTTTTTCTTTTCTGGCATTTCGTTTTTCTTCCCGACGATATTGTTTCATTAACAACTTTTCTTGTTCAGACTGAATTGTGACTTGACAACCATAATTTGGTTTAGCATTTTCTCCTATAAACTTCTTGCACTGTTCTGCAATATGATAATAGACATGCATCTCCATAAGTACTGGATTCCATCTTTTTTCCCCAGCTTCATTCTAAAGGTTTGGGGTTTTGATGTTTGGTTTCATGCCTGTTTTGGGGGCTTTGTGTGTGCACGTGTGAGTGTATTGTCTGTTTAAAAATAGTTGAGCTTTATGTAGACTGTGGAGCAGTTGGCCTCAAGACATCTAAAAGTACCACCAGGTCATGTTCCAAAGACAGGATATTTAAAATACACTTAATCCCAAAGCAAGGGGATGTACTAGCAGCAAAAGGAAGGACATTTTTCATTTTCTGTATTTATAATGACTTCATCTACAGTGGAAATGCCACTTTGCCTCTTATCACTGCTCTTACAGTTTAATCTGCGACAGCAGATTAAACAGAGTGACTTTTTTTTAAACAGCCTCTTCACATAATAATTAGTGTATATATACTAGATAACATGATTGTATTGAAAGCATACTCACAATGCAATTTCCCTGGACAAGTGAGAAAATCTATCAGACTCTATACAATCACAAGGACTCCTTCCTTTTACATTGTTAACCAGCAGGATTATCAAGAAGAATCAGAACCACAGAACAAATACAGTAAACAATAAATCTAGGGGAGTAGGGAATCCAAAAAAGCTCAGTTACATTCACCTTTCTGAGATCAGTACTGGCCAAAGCCTAAGACACAACCAAGTCTTTTATATGCAACAGGCTGGGAAATTTATTTTGTTTTCATTTTAACAATATTGGTGGTTTTAAATGTCATTTTTCAAAATTCTGCAAACAAGTTATTAGTTTATATAGGTTTCACTGAATATTAAATACTTAACTCAGTTATGTTTCATATGTACTGTTGCAGCCAAAGTCTGAAGCGAAAAGCTTGAAAACCTTTTTTCATCAAATAAACGCATTTGACTGCATTTTTGAACAATTTGTGCTGCTTAGTTTTCACCTACAGCAAGAGTGAAACTCCTACACCTCACAGCATGCATACTGGATAAGGCAACAATAACTTGTTAAAGAGCATTGAAAAAATTCTAATAAACTGTCAAAATGTCCACATTAATACCATCATGTCTGCAGCTTTAACTCTCTCTCTCGTATTAAAAGCGGACAACAATGGATGAGATTTCCTGACCAAATTTAATTCAGACTGAATACATCAGGGCAAAGAAACGTTACTTGATTTTTCTGATAAGCACAACAATCACCTTTACTGCCATGGAAGTAAATTACGTAAGAAATAGTCAAATAACACAGCGTGATACAAAGATGCAGTACATGTACAGTTTCTTGACTTGTGTTAATTTTTTAAAGGCACAAATTACTCAAAGTTGACTAAATTTCTGCAGAAAGAAATTAGTCCCTTCCACAAGTGAAATTTTGAAGACTTCTCCATTAAAAATACCATTTTGATCAACTTAAAAAGAAAAAAAACCTTATTAAAATTAAAAGACTGAACTCAGGGCCAAGAGCATTTTCAATCTCAGAGAAGATACCTTGAGTATCACTGACTTTTTTACCACAGTTAAGGAAAGATTCTTTCATCAGTGAAAAAAAGCATAAAATCAGTTAAGCTTTTCTATTGTCTGAAAAACATAACATTGAAAATATTCTTCCTCCGCATTCTAGAAGAAATGACTGTGATGGATTTCACTGATGGCATAATGAAGAATAATTTCGTAAAAGCTTCCAAAATACTAATTCTGCTAAGTGAGAAGAAAATACTCCTGTAACTAAACTCTGTACTTGGGAGAAAAGTATATTAATTCCATTTCTACTGAATGTATTTTAATTTTTTATTTGATTACCTCAGAAGGGAAAACTATCAAGACAGAAAGTCCTGTTATATAGCAAGACATTCATCTTTGAAATCATGAACAGGTAAAAGTAACAGTTGTTCTGATGAGTTTAGACTAACCATTAGCACAGCAAGAGATGAACTTCTAAACACTTGCTTATGTAACACTTCATTGAAGACAAACATGAAAAAGGGGTCATTTGCACTTTAAAATTGTTTTGGAGACACCTAAGTCCACCATTACTGGCTCTATTCACAATTTTCTAACTCCATATGCTGTGAACACTCAATGGGCTGCATGGTGCTATGTCCATGTAAGATTTATCCCAGGTCACAACCCATATGCTATCAGATTTATTTCTGTCAGAGAAGAAAGTAAAAAGACTTGTTTTAAAACAACAATCTGTAAAACTTATTTTAAAATAATTACTTGGTCCAGACAAATTAACTTATAAAAGCAGAAATGACAGTACAAAACCTGAATTCCTTTTTTCCCCCTCTCACTTATTCATGCTTAAGCTTGACTTTATTATTTTCAGAAGTGGTTGTTACTGTGCTTTTCTTCCCCCAAGGCCTACATTAAATGACAGTACAAAGTAGAGAGGAAGTAGGAAAGGAAATGAGGAATAATAGAAGATCAGATTATTGCCAGAGTAATCCATTAAAACAGGAAAAGTGCAACTGTTCATACATTCACAATTTGCACATGCCCATAGGCAGTTGAAAACTAAATAAATATATGAAATCTGTATTTGTTTCTTCTGTAGAATCAGACTTTCTTTGTTTAAGCTCAGAAATACATTTCCGTATTGTCTTCCGTATTTTTTTAGTTGTTTTGTTTTAATTACACATAGACAGTACAACTGTTGGAAATAAAACAATTAGAAAACTACTTTTTATCTGATTTGGAACAAAAATTTTGTAGTCACTTACCTTGGAGAGCCTGGAACCTGTTATCATTTGCGCAAGTCAAAGATCTTTCCAGAATCAGAGATCTCTTCTGTAGGAGTTTCTCTATGAGTTCAAAACCTTCAGGGCCTAGCAGTTCAAATAACTGCAAGGAAAATAAATTCGTAAGTCTTATCCAAATGTACATAAATTTATAAATAAGACTGTAATATTTCCATCCTTGGCAACATCATATCTGTTGACAATATCTAACGAATTAATGAATTTCAACTCCCAGTAACTCAACCCAAAGGGCATAATTTCTAATACTAGGTTCTCTATTACAAAAAGGGAGAATTACAGAAAGTTTTCAGCTGCAAATACTTAAAAATCTGTGAATTTTGTTTATTAAGTAAATCTCACTTTCTCTTAGCGATTCTTGTATAAAACTTAACTCTTCTTGAGACTAAACTTTCCATGTCTTTATGGTTATTTACATATGCTGTTAATTTACTTTTCCTTAATTTATGCAGATGAATCAAGAGAACCAATGCTTTCTCATGAAAGTCAGGTATGTAGGAAGTTATTCCCTTTACAGTCAACAGGAGGTGTAGCCTACTGCATTTTCACAGGCTCATCCTACAAAAAAATAAATATCATAGATGTGGAGTACAGCAGGAATATGAAGAAAAAGTTAACATGACACTAGTACTGACTTCAGTCTATAGTATTTGTATATTTAATCCTGTGTGTAACTTGAACACATAATGCAAGTGATGTACACCAGAAGAGAATTCTGTGCCCGTAAGTGGTATTTTGGCCCAATGATTTTCTTACACAAATGATTCTCTTGTAGCAGGTTAGATAAACACAGTTCCCTATTTAAAGTTCCATTTCCCACATAATACTGGGTTTTAATGGAAAAAATAAAAAAAA